>PVJI01007472.1:0-78275 GCA_004026765.1 Micronycteris hirsuta
CAGGGACCTGGGGTCCTGCACGGGCCTGCACCTGGAAAGCTCAGCCCTTGCCAAATCAACCTGCCCTTCAAATTCCACCCTTTGCATGCGAGCTCCCCAGGGGTAGCCCAGCTCTCCCTCTCTCTACCACCCTTGCTTTGCTTTGGCTCACTAATTGCTCTCCACCAGGTCGGGCATGCATCTGAGAGCCCCCTGGAGGCTCCTGTAACCCCCACCTACCCTGGGATAGGGAGTGCTCGGCTCAGGGTGAGACAGGACACATGAGGGGACTCTGCACTCCTTGCTGGGAGAGCCACCATGAGAGAATGAGCCAGTCAGCAGGCTCACCTCTAGACGTCCTCCTCCTGTACCCCTTGTGCCACCCCCATTATTCAGCATTCAGGAATTGTCCCCTCAGTTGAGGGCAGGACTACAGGAAGGTCCCATGCCTTCCTTTACTCAAGTGGTGTTAGACATTGGAGCCTAAACCCCAGGGAGCAGCCTGTGCACATCTGCCGGGGGAAGCGAGACACCAGGACGCAGTCAGTCCACATACGTAACCAACGGGCCATTCCCTCCCTCTGGTCCGGGGCCAGCCGCAGCTCCCTGGACAAGGTTGGACAGCATGTCAGTTAAGCCTCCAGGGGTGGAGGAAGGGGAAGCGGTGATGAGAATGAGGAGGGGGCCTGAGGGGACTATAGGAGGGGCCACAGATGCCCCTAGAGAGTCCTGCAGGTTGCTCATTGCATGGAGGTGTCCTGCTAGGAGGCTTGTGAGAACTGAGGTCCACCCACTTGCCTTTCTCACAGTGCATTTCCTGCCCACCCTGGGCCCCCAGAAGAAGTGGTGTCCAGAGGAAGAGCCAGTCCTTTCTCCGGACTGCCTCAGGATCCCATGCCTTGGCACTTTCTCCATGAGCTCCTGACCTTGTTTCTGTCCTGACCCAGATGGGGAGAAGGTACTCCTCGTGAAAAGAGGACCCAATGGCCACCCACCCGGAGGGGTGAAGTGATGTGGCCTGGCCTCTGCAAAGTCCTCAGCCAGCTCCTGAGGGCCCAGTCTGTGGAAACTGAATGATGGGCCCCTCCTCTTTGGGGGGAAAAACTGCGGCCAAGGAAGGGCCAGGGGCTGGCCAGAGTCCCCAACAGACAACTCTCTGCCAGACCCAAGGGCCCCCCTGATTTCTATTGAGGGAGCCTAAGTCCCGTCCTCTGGGGGTGATGAGATTGAGTTGGTTGTATGCTTTCTGTCACCAAATCTATTAAAGACTGTGAATGGATCTGAGCTGTTTGGGAGGAAGAACAAGGAGGCCAGTAATGGTCTAATCTTAACAGAATAAAATTTTATGTTCCTTAAGTACATGAAGTCACCCTGAATGGCTATGAGCAAAGCATGGTTAAGGAAAGGTACCGGCTGCTTCAGAGATGAGGTCAGAGTTGGCTTGTGATTGGCATGCTAACTGCTCCCACAAAATCAGGTGTCACCAAAGGGTACCGCACTCCCTCTGCCATCTGGAGCACAACCCACACTCAGAAGCAGGGAGCTCCTGTTATTATTATCTTCTTCCCACTAGGAGTTTGTTCAGCACATGTTCCCATCAGCAGGGTTCAGTTCCTCTCTGGCCTTGTGAAAGCATCACAAATTCTAAATTAGAGGTGTCTGAGCTAACAAGGACTTTCTGCTCTTCTTAAGTTTCTTCCATTGTGTGTTTCTCGTCGCCACCCCCCACCCCCAGCTATGCCATCAATCCCATGGAGACAGGGACCATGTTTTCTATTTCAAGCATTCAACAAGCACTGATTGACCACCTGTCCTGGTTGTACCAGGTGCTTGGGGAATACAAAACATGGGAAAGCTGCAGTCGCCGCCTTCCAGGAAGAGGCAATGATCCTGTTGTGACTACATTGCTTTGCTTTATGGAGCCATCGATATTTTCATGGTTGTTTTAGATACTAGCTCATTTGGATATCCACAATGGTCCTGAGGGGGAAGCAGAGCTAGTATTGTTCCCATTTGTCAGACAAGTAAACTGAGGCCCAAAGAAGCTAACTGATTCCCTTGAAGCCACGCAGACTGTAGGTGATAGAGTTTGGGCCAGACCCCCTTCATTCCCTCTATTCTTGCCAACAGTTGGCAGTTAGACCTGTACATACTCACACACACAGCCCTCTGCTCACTCGTCTGAGGGGGTTAGATTGTGTCCGCATCCTCTCTGACCCTGCCCAGTATAGCAGCAGATACCCCACCCCTACCCAATGCACACAGTTTAAGCAAACACAGCTTCACGACTCATTAGATACTAAAGCAAGAAAACGATAAAAAGCACTGAAAAAATGGACATGAAAAAGTTTGGTATTTGGCCAAGTGCTCACAAGAGAGAAGGGGGCCCAACTGGCAGGAAGCAGCCCCCCACCCTACTCAGTGCGCAGAGCCCCCTGAAGAAGCTGGAGCTCTGTGAAGGAGTATCTGTTCAGTGGGTGGTTCTTGCTTGTAGCTTTAAAGAAAACAAGGGCTCCTGGTTGGATATAATATTGTCATACGAGCTCCCTGGGGGCAAGGAAGCTTTCCCGCCCCAGGAGGCAGCCAGTTGACAGCTGATTTTGTCTGCAGCGTACACCAACCTTTTATGTTCAACATCAAGGAGCCAAGTGCAATGTCGACGGCTTGGTGCTGCTCCTCCCCACTGCTCGGGACAGGGATCTAGGGCAGAAAGGGGGGCCAGATGAACTGAACTGGGATGGGACATTGAGGTACTCCCATTTTCTTATCAAAGGCCAACCCATGTATTCCACTGCCTGGAATGTTCTCCATGGATGACGCTGGCCCTCTGCATGGATGTGGCCGGCCAGGCTGGGGCTGGGTGGGGTGGGAGGGTGAGAAAACGGCATATGTGGCCACCTGGCCTGCACTCCCACAGCCCCGGGTGGGGTGGAAGTGAGCAATAAATTTGAAGAGCTAAAGGGTCCATATGGACGGAAATGACTTCTGGGGAGGAGTCAGGGCAAGGCCCTGGAGAAGTGTTTCTCTTTTCTGGGGAGCTTTTAGCTCAGGACAGCTGAGGTTCTCGAACTCCAGTGCTCATCTGAATCCCCTTGGGCCTTGCGAAAGCCCGCATTCTGAGGTCCCACCCTCAAAGTTTCTGATTCTGCAGGTCAGGGGTGGAGCCCAGAAGCGTTAATTTCTATTAGTTCCTAGGTGATGCTGATGCTGCTGGTCTGCACCTTGAGAACCACTGGAGCTTTCTAGAAACAAGGACAAAATGACCCGCTATATGGAGAAGTCCAGAACAGAGGGTCAGCAAACAGCTCTTTCTGTAGTAGGCCTCTCAGCTGGCTCTCTGGGAGCAGTCTGGGATGGTAAGGCAGGGAGTGGACAAATGCTATCTCAGTCTTCCTCCTTTCCGTCTCATCAGGGAGCAAGGAGACGTGAAGGCTGCGATTGGAGATCAGGAGCAGCTTCATGGAAGTGTGTGTGTGCATGTGTGTCTCTGTGTTGGGGAGATGGACCTAGCCTTTCCCGGCCTCGGAAGTTCATCAGAATTCTGACTCCGCCTCCAGTTCCCGCTGTTTGACCTCAAATAATTGCCCACAACTTTCTAGGATTATTTTTCTCTACCATGAAAGTCATTCCTGGGGATTCCCCTCACAATCTCTCCACCATCCAGGTCATACCTACCCTTTATGCCATGCCAAACCCCCACCTCTTCCAGGAAGTCCCTCCTAGCTGCGCCAGTCCATCTCTGCTTATGCCCCTGGCTCTTTCCACGCCTAAAAAGCTAGACCACATGTGTTTCTTCTTCTATTTAGCCCATAGTAGCCTTCACGTATCTAGGCCACAGCAGGTGCTCAGTAAATAGTACTGAGCTGAATTTGATTTAGAGCAGAGCTAAGAGAAACAGGAGTGGGAGGCAAGGGATGGCAAGGCCATGAGCTCCCAACTGCTGAGCTAAAAGTGGAAAGTACAGTCACAGCCCTGGAGGCTTGGCCTTCTTCCTTCTCTCACCATCTGCTTTGCAAGAAAGGGAGCAGAGAAAGGCCACAACACATGTTCCTCGCTTACTGAAGTCATGGGTTGAGGAAGTCAGAGATGGTGGTTGGGCTAGGAGGCTGACCTTCTTGTCTCAGTGAACGGCCCCTCCAGCTACCCTGCTTATTTATTCAGGCCGCAATCCTCGGACAGTCCCTGCCTCTCCCCCACATATGACCTAGCAGGAAATCCTGGCAAGTCTTCCTCCAGCACATACTCAAATGCATCCACTTCTCTCCATCTCACTGAAGCCACCCTGGTCCAGACCACCTCACCTGGACTCCTGAAAGAGACTCCCCTCTCAATGTTCTGCCCCTCTTCTGTTCCCTCTCATCAATTCCAGCATGAGTGATTTTGCAAAAATGTCAATTAGTCACAGCACTTCCCTGCTTAAAACCTTTCAAATGTGTTCCCACCATTCTTCGAATAAAATCCAGGCTCCTTACCATGGCCTTCCAGGCCCCTCCCAAGGTGGTCCCTGCTCCAACCTCGCATCTCCCAATTCTCCTGCTGCCCTTCTCCCCACGGGGGACACAGCGGCCCCCATGCACCCCAGACCCTGCCCCACTCTGGCCTTTCTGCCCAGGCCTTTCCTCTGCCAGGATGCCCTCTCTGTGACTGTTCACATAGCAGTTCATTCACCTACAACTCAAGAGAACACTGCAAGGTGCTGGCCACCATTGGTTGGCTAACGAAGTGATTGCTTGTTAGAGACAACCAATTGGCTGTTGCTGACCCCAGGAGGGAAAGAGAGGAAGGATTTCTGGCCCCATTGCAACCCAGAAGGGGGACAGATTGCAAAGAAAGTAGCTGCCTGATTTTTACCTCTTCCTAGCAAGTAGGAGGCACAGACACCTCTGTAGCCCAGATAAGCAAGGATTCCTCAGTGTGCCCTGAGGGGTCCAGAGGTCCCACTGCCTGCCTGGGGGCGCATAACAAAAGCCCGGGGCAAGGCCAGGGCTGTCCTTCACATCATAGTCCCTGTGAGTGGTACCCCTGGAGCTGTTTAGTGCATAGTCTACTGGGCCACTTGCAGTGGCCCTCTGGTAAGTTATCACTACAACCTGTTTCTCAGGGGAGCTGGGAAAGAAACCAGTGATGTCTTTTACTGGGAGGGGAGGTCAGAGAAAAAATGGAATGCAGGTCCACACACAGGTTTTCACACAGCGGTTTCTGCAGGTGGGTGATGGGCTCTGCTGGGAAGAGTAGAGGCCTCTTGGATTTCAGTGTCTCAAGAGATCTCCCTGATCCACTAAGGGTCAGCTTCATCTCATGCTTTTGTTGCTACAACGTCTCTGGTTAAGATACTAAATCCTTCCATCCTACATCCCATGCAATAGGATACTGAACTGACAGACCAACACCTCTCTCACAGGGGATTGGGACAATTATGTGGGCAAATAGCCATAAAGCACCTAGCACAGTGCCCCTCACAGGTATCCTAGTGTGTTCTCTTGAGGGGCCAGGGGCTGGGATGGGGATTTTTGGAACAAGGAGGACTTCCTGGCACCTTTAAAATTATGCTGCAAAGAGAAAGAATTAAAAGAAAGAACAGAAAAGCCTGGGGGTGGGGTGGGGAGGCAGGGACGACAGTGCTGCTTCTCGATATGCTTCTAATTTGCAGATCCTGGCAAAGGGCTGGGAGACAGCGTGGCAGGGTGACAGGAGCAGTGACCCGGAGCCAGGAGCCCGGGGTCTGGAAGCCGCTCCGTCGCAGCCTCAGGGCCTGTCAGCCCTCACCCCTCCTCCGTGTCCCCTCTGCACACGGAGGGGCCGGGGGAGAGCGCCCCCAGCCCTGCTCCCGCCCAGCCCTGCGAGTCTGGGATTCTATTTAAGAGCATGCAGCCCATCTGGTTCCCATTGAGGAGACTGCGTTTTCTCAAGTGCCGCCCCCCTCCACACACACACACTGCAATCCAGATTCCCACCATGTGACCCCATCTTCTCCCAATGGTGTTTCGTTTTATGGCTTGTTGTTCTGTGTGCGTGATTTGAGTTTGGGGACTTTTTTTTATCCGCCACACATAGATTTCCCTCCCTTTTCCAGAAAACGTGGAGCCTGAACTTTTGACTGCCTGAAACCTCTGGGGGATGGCAATGAGGACAGAGGGCAGGAAGAGATGGATGTCTCCGCCTGTCTCCTAGTGCTGATCCCTCCGCTTCTTCATTTGTTTCTTCTCTGTTTGAGGTGCAGCTCCCGATGGCCCCTCACATGAATCAGCCAAGAGCTGAGGCCAGAGAGGAGGCTGGAGAGAAGGAGTGGGTCTGGTTCAACAGTTCAACCAACACTTATTGAGCTGTTCAGGCCTGTGGTGCTGGGGTTGCAGAGGGGAGACGCCGGGCTCAGGGCTGGAGGAGGCCCAGGCTGGTGGGAGAGGCACAGAAGCATGAAAAGAACCCAGTTCACGGCCAAACACCTTTTCGGGCTGGTCGCAGGGCCTGGGGAGAGAACAGGGAAAGATGTGAACTCCACATGACGGGGGAGGGCCAAGAGAAGGCTTCCTAGAAGATTCCATATCCAGTCATTGGTTCCTTCGGTCATTCTACAATTATTGATTGGTCCCTTGTAGGTGCTAGGCCCTGTGCTGTATGTACCATGAATAGTGGCAAATAAAACAAACGTAGTTACTATACTCAATCTCTAGGAAGAGAAAAACATCAAACACAATAGCAAACATATATCTGTAGAGTTATAAAGTGTGAAAATGCTAACAGCAAATATAAAGGGGCCTCATTTAAACTGGCTGGTCCTTAAGGCAGTGACATTAAGCAAGACTGAAAGAAAGAGTAGGAGTTAGGAGGGAGTGTCCCTGGCAGGGGGCAAGTATTAGCAAGGTGCTCACACCCAAACGAGCTTTACTCCTTCAAGCAACTCAAAGAAGGGCGATGTGGTGAGAAGGTGGAGGTGGGGAGCAGAAGATGATGCAGAAGAGGTATGCCAAATCATTCCTGTTGTAGTAAGGCCAGGACTCAGCCTGAGGTCAGGGTCAGAGGTCATTCTGAGGTCAAGCTGAGGGGTCAGTTTGAAGCTGGGCTTAGTGCTCAGGCTGTGGCCAGGGTTCGGCCTTTGATGCCAGAATCAGGGGGTTGGTCTGTGGCCAGGGTTAGAGTCAGTCTGAATTCATGGCCAGAGTCATTCTGAGGTCAAGTTTGGGGTTCAATCTGAGGACAGCATTAAGATCAGTCACTCATTAAATATTCACTGAGCATCTCTCTGGCTGACTCCCTGACAGCACCCCTGGCCTTCCTGGAACTTAGAGTTGAATGGGGAAGACAGTAATTAAAGAGGGAATTGCCTGAATAGTTAGTTCATTAATTACCACTGCCACGAGTGCTGTGGAGTGGAATGCTAGGTGCCCTGAGACCCTCAGGGGAGGGTATTGTTCCAGTTACTACGGCCCTGCAGTAAATGACCCCACAACTTTGCAGCTTAAAGCAGCCATTTGTTTCTGCTCCCAGAATCTGAGAATTGGAAGAGGCATTGCAGGGCTGGCTTGTCTCTGCTCCATGCTGCCTGGGGCTTCAGCTGGGTCGACTGGAAGGCTGGGAGTGTCTGGGTAGCTGGGGACTGGGATCGTGTGAAGGTTCCTCATGCACATGTCTGGCACCTGGGCCAAGACTGATGGCCAGAGCACCGACCTAGGGCCTCTCCATGAGGCTCGGCTTCCTCACAGCATGGCGACTTCAAGGTGTCTGGACTTCCCACCTATTCACAGCTGCTACAGGGGACAGACAGAAGCTGCATCCCCTTCTATGACCCAACTTCAGAAGTCACACAGCATCACTCCTCCTGTGCGCTATTGTTCAAGCAATCGGTGCCCACCAAGGAACAAGGGAAGGGGAATGAGGCTCTGCCCCAGTGGGGGAGCAGCATGGTCATACTATAGAACACGTGGATCAGAGATATTTGGAAATTTCTGGAAAATACCATCTGCCACAGACGCAAGCAGAGGGCAGGTCAGTTTGAGCTGTGTGGCAAGGGGCCCACCCCTGAACAGCATTAAAGAGGACAAGACAGTTTGCATCTGGAATGCACGCTGGCCTCCAGCACAGCGGGAGCTATTCACTTAACTAGGCAGTCCCAAGGCTCCGCGACACACTGAGATAGACGAGAGGACTCAGAACCGAAGAAGATCTGCAAACACTTTCTCTCCGGCCCAGGAGGGGGGGCTGGCAGTTCCCCAAGTCTTGGCCCCACTTCCTTTCTGCAGCACCAGTTAGTTGCCCCTCTGTAAAGGAGGCTACATTCTCCTGACCTGGGCAGACTGGAGGCCGGCTTAGTCCATTCTGGCTGCAGGTTCCCTGAGGCTCGAGGAAGCGATAGGTGGGCCTAACTTTGATTCAATGCCGTATTTTAAAAACCTTTGGTGCCTTACAGATGGCAAGTGTTCATAATACTTTGCTAATGAAATTAGAAGTTTTGTGAATCAAATTCCCTATGAAATACACCAGGGAACACCTTGCCTTAGTGGGATCCTATGGTAAAGTCTTCTAAAATGAAGAGTAGTTTGTAAAGTCAGGAATTTCTCCCATTCTGGTTTTTTTGAGAATACAAACTTGTGTCGACCTGGTTGGAGGAAGCAGAGGCTCTTCCCTCCCAAGATCCAGAGTCAGATAAAACATCTCCTTACTCACACTGGTCTCTCTCTGCCATCTGGAGCGTTGTCATCTGTCCTGGAGGGATGAGAGGAAGAGAAATGGGTCCAGCAGCAGCAAGGACACAATAAAAGCAGAAGTGGCCAGAAACTGGGGGAAAAATGAAAACAGCTGGAGCAGGCACCAGCCTGGAGACTTCGAGCATGAACTTGGAGCAAGGCCTCCTCGGGGACTGCTTCACATGGGAGGGCAAAGGACCTAGGACAGGAATCCTGGGCACTGGTCATGGGCCAGCTGCTAACTCCCCAAGTAGTCTTGGAGCCCCTCTCTGGGCCTCAGTTTCCTCCCCTGGCTGAGTTACTTCTGGGTCCATTCCACAGCTCTTGGGCCCTGAACCCAGCAGCGAACCACCTCACCCCTCTCCACCCCTTTGCAATGGCTGGAGGTCTACAGCACTCGGGGCATGACCCCCTTCCTCACTGGCCTTGGGAAACTCCCTGATCTTGGCCCCTGGTCCAGGGTCAAGCGGGAAGTGTGACCCAGATGACCTCATGCTGGGTTCTTGCCCTGCAATTCATCCCTCTGCAGGCAGCTCAGCTCAGTGACTCACCTCAGGGGGAAAGAGTCAGGGCCGTTTGAAAACCAAAAGCCCTGTGGGGCCCTTTCTTTTCAAAGGCTCTGAGAACAGAACAGGCCTTTGGCAACTCTTAGCTCTTCCCTTCCCAGGGACTCAGAAGGAAAGACTAAATGTGTCCCAGCCCGGGCTGTTGTTTCCCCAGGGCAGGCACAGCATCCAGCCTTGCCCTATCTCTCGTCTCTGATCCAGGACTCAGGACTCAAGGTCCAGCCTGGCTGTGTGAGTAGTGACTGCACTCCTCTGCATCTCTAAAATCCGATTCCTTTGTTTTAACTCATTCTATCTCTGGTCTTTCTCTCCATTCATACCAACTCAATCTGCCTCCCAAAATCTCTTGCATCTTAGCCTCAGGGAAGTTCAACCGCACTTAGAGTTTTGTGGCAAAGCTGTGTCTTGCTTTCTGAATATTCATGGGCTCCCCTACATTCTCCAGCCACCTAAGTGGGGCCTGCCGACCAGCTCTGACCAGAGATAACTTCTTGGCTGAGCATAAAACAGCAGGCAGGATTCTCCGCCCATGCTCTACTACTGCCACCTGAGAGGTGAACACAGAGACCTCATATTACAGATCTGCACTGCTGGATATGATAGCAACTGGTCACATCTGGCAATTTAAATTAGTTAAAATTAAATAAAATTTAAAATTCTATTTCTTAGTCATACTAGCCACATTTCAAGTTCTTGGTAGCCACATGTGACTGGCAGAGACTGCCTTGCACTGAACAGACAGGACATACACCATCAAGGGAAGTTCTGTGGGACAATACCATTTCGGGTGGTGAACTGCAAGGTGTCAGGTCACCATCAGCCCGGGTCCTTAGGAAGAAAGGAGCCGGGCCTCCCAACAACTCACAGTGACATGTAGCATGAGCTAGAAATAAACTTGAGTCATGTGAAGCCACTAAAATTTCAGAGAAGAGCAGTTTCTCCAACAGAGCCCAGCCTACCCGGGTCAGCAAAGCCTACCTGCATGAAATGAACAGGGAGCAGCAAAAACAGGCAGATGCCATATGCAAGTCAAATAACCACGTAACACCGGGTCAACCCCTTGCCAGCCTGTGGAGGCAACAGGCTGAAGCATTAAGCTCCTGGAGGAGGTAAAACTAGAGATGGGCCTTGGAAAACGGGCAGGGTTCACATAGGCTTGTGGTTTTCAGTCTATAAGAATTTTTGGTTGCCCACCTGGGAAAGTTGAGATAGACCATGAGAAGGGCAGGCATTCCAGCAGGAGTACTAAGATGGGAAAAACAGAGCAAAAATGTTGGTGAGAACACCAAAAGGACTGGGCTGTGTAATATCCTGGGGGTGGCAAGGGAAGGTTGGGGAGATAAGTCAGGTGGGAACTGAGATGTGAGTGTCTCTGTATGTTTTCACCCAGAGGTGGCCAAGGAGGGGCAGGGTAGAGCATGCAGAAAATGAAGGATAAACTACTATGGTCCTTACTGTTGGTCAGGATGGGTTTGACCTCAGGAATAGCAGGCCAGAATTCAATAACTGGGGTTACAGAGTTTGACTGAGAAGTGTGGGAATTCAGAGATGGTATTTTGTTTATGGGGTAATCAGTTAATTGGTGATTAATTCACAACAGAAGCTGATTATCCCCAGAGCCTCTCCTTTCTGAGTTCCAAGCTCAACTTTCCAAGAGTACGTCACTTCCCCAGTGGGGTGTCATCAGACTTGTTATGGTGAAATATACAACCCACACCTCAACCTTGTGCCAACTGTCATGGTGATACAGATGCATGGCCGTGGCCTTGCGACCCTTTGGGATTCACACCACCGCCACCACCCGTATGCTGAGCCACACGCACGCACACACAGCTCATCTCTCAACAAGTCCTCCTGTGGCCTTTGCCAGCAATGGCCCCCACCTGTCTACCTTCCCCGTAATCACATCTGTTTTTCTCCGGGACCACGGCAGCCTCACAACCATCAGTCCTGCCTCCTGTGCACTCCAACTCATCCTGTGTTCCAGCACCAACATCCAGCCAGTATTTGCATGGGGCGCAGCTCTGCTCAAAGGCCTTTGGGGCTCTCCAAAAAAAAAAAAAAACCCTCCTCAGTCTGGCACCGAAAACCTCCAAATGCTGGCTCCAGTATACACTGCCTGATGACTTACTGCCCCCTTTGCACAGCCCCAACGGTGCCAGGCGGGCACCCCCACTGCTTACCTCTCTCAGCTCCTCCTGTCCATGAAGCCTTTCCTTCTTGATGACTTCTCTCGTCCGTTCATCTCACCTTTCTTCTACTCCCACCACGAACAGGTTCAGAGGGGCAGGCATCAGGTCTGAGGGCTGGGGCCAGCTTCTCCACTTACCGGTCGCATGGCCTTAGGTTACTTGACCTCTTGGAACTTCATCACCAAAATGAAGATAGTCTACTCTTCACAGAATAGCAAAAGCCTGGGAAATCACTTTGTGAAAGGGTACTCAGATGGGAGGGATCACATTACACTTCTCGGCCTCTTTTCACGCACACATCTCACCTACTTTTTTTTCTTCTTCCATAGCATCTAGTTCAGAACAAAGTCTCACCCAAAATGGCAGGTGGGAGGCATCGGAGGCCTTTGGGGAGAAGCATTTCTGGCGTCTGGAATGCCCTGTGGGAGCTGCAGGCTTCGCTCCTCCTTTCCACCTCAGTCTGCACGTCCCTGAAACCAGAGGGCTGGATGGCGAGGTCTCTGAGAGGCCCACAGGGAGGATGGCCCTGACCTCAGCCCCAACATCCTCCTGCAGGCCATGGCGGGGCTTGGAGCAGCGGGATTCTCCAGGGAAGCCTGAGAGCCAAGAGCAGAAAGAAGCCAGTGTTCCCGTTTGGAGCTGTTCCCTGGGAAGTTTTCCTGGTGGAGAGAGATCAAGTGAAAAGGGAGGTTGGGAGTGAATGGCATGGACTTACGTTTCCATTTCCTGACTTATCATTGCCGGGATGAGGCCTCCACACCCAAACTTCTGTCTTCCACTGAACTGCAGCCAGCAGCTTCCTATTTATACCCTGAATGAAATCTGAACACTTCACTGTCACGCACGAGGCCTTATGTGATCTGGCCCTTGCCGACCTCCCTCACCTTATCCCCGCCACCCTCCACACTCACTCTCTGTGTCTTGGTATCCTGATAGTCTTTTGTGCCCTGGAATGGCCCGCTTTCTTCTCCTTAGGGCTCTTCCATGAGCTGCTTCCTCAGCTTCAAATCCTACACAGTGCTGGCTAATGCCCACCTTTGCTTCAGGTCCCACTCAAAGGTGGCTCCCCCAGAGCCCCAATCACTACACCCCTCCAAATTCCAGGGTCCCTGTTATATGCTCTCATGGCTCACAGTCCTTTCTCTCCACAGCTCTTTCACAGTTTGTAATTACAAGCTGACACACTTATTTGTTTGATGTCTGTCTCCCCTCCCAGAATGTACACTTCACAGGGCCAGGGCCCTCAGCCCTTATCACCCTCTGCCCTCACCCTGCCCATCCTTACCAGACACAGGGGAAGGGGACGCTCCACATGGCTTCAGCTGGCCCAGACCTCACACTGAGCCTGGCTGGGCCTGGGCTTGTGGAGAATAAACAGTTCTAATCCAGACGGACCTTGCTTTGCCCAGGAACTGGGCTGAGACACGTCGAATTCTGTGGATCTGATTTCCCCAGGCCCCTCCGTAAGCAGCAGCCTCTGCTCCTGGCGGGGCCTCTGGACCGGAGCCAGGACTCTGCCACCCTCCGGTCTCTCACCTCCCACAGCTCTCAGGCCCCCCAGCTCATAATCTCTCCTTCAAGATGTAAAAATATGTTTCAAGGCACTAACTAGGAAGGTCATTACTTCAAAGACCCTCTTGGCAAATTCTTTTATTGGCTCCGGTTTAAAAAGCCTGAGTCTTCTTATAATGGAGCTCCTAGAGCAGAGCCCACCTGTGAAAATACTGCCCTCTTCAGGGATTGAGCCGGGCAGGGAAGGGCAGGCGCCAGGCCCCTCAGCTGCACCCAGAGGAAGGGTGGGGAGGAGGCTCAGGAGGGCTTAAAAAATGGTCTTTTCCTAAGGAGAGGGAATCTCCTCTGGCCAAAGTCTCCAGATGGGAATTAACACTTTCAGGGCCTCGTGGAGGCAACCAGCAGGGAGCGTCCCTGCCCCAGGCAGCGCTCTCCTTTGTAGATGCAACACTGGCCCAGCCATTTATCCCTGCACTGCCCAGCCCCCTGAGCAGATGGCCCAGTGAGGGAAAGCAGTGGGAGAGAGGCACAGCATCTCCTGTCCCCAGACGTACAGGGATTCCTGACCTAAGTCCCTCACTCTGATTAACATGGGGGAACTGCCTGTTTGCCCCAAGCCTTCACCACCCGGTCCATCCCGAATGAGAGTCACACAGGCTCTCCTCCTACCTTTTCAGGGATAGTCCTCTTGTACTTAGCACCCCCGCTCTCCCCGCCACCGATTTAATAATGTCTTGCTCTCTCAGCATTTGTCTGCCGTGTTAAAACTACACGGCTCTAGCCGCTGCCCTCACCCACTTGTCCCTTTCATAGCCAACCTCTTGGACGTGCACTCACTTGCTGCCTTTCCTTCCTCACCCTTACTTTCTCCTCAATCCATAGTAGTGTGGCTTCCCACCATAGTAGCGTCGCTGAAACTACTCTCTCCAAGGCCTCCCTGTTACTAAATCCTATTTCAGCCATATAGGGCCCTGTCTCTCCATCTTTTTCATTTTTACATTCTTTTTTTTTAAGATTTTATTTATTATTATTTATTTTTAGACAGAAGGAAATGGAGCGAGAAAGAGATGGGGAGAAACATCAATGTGTGGTTGCATCTCACATGGCCCTCCCTGGGGACCTAGCCTGCAACCCAGGCATGTGCCCCGACTGGGAATCGAACCAGCGACCCTTTGGTTCGCAGCCCATGCTCAGTCCACTGAGCTACACCAGCCAGGGTTCTTTTTTACATTCTTAAAGTGTATTTTATTGATTATGCTATTACAATTGTCCCTTTTTTTTTCTCCCCTTTATTCCCCTCTGCTCCGCACCCCTCCCACCAGCATTACCCTCCCCCTCTCTTAGTTCATGTCCATGAGTCATACATATAAGTTTTTGGCTTCTCTATTTCACCTACTTCTCTTAACCTCCTCCCATCTATTTTGTACCTACCATTTATCCTTCTTATCCCCTGTACCTTTTCCCCCATTCTCCCCTCTCCCCTCCCTGCTGATAACCCTCCACGTGATCTCTATTTCTGTGAATCTATTTCTGTTCTAGTTGTTTGCTTAGTTCATTTCTGTATTTGTTTTTGTTTTTTCAGGTTCGGTTATTGATATTCGTGAGTTTGTTGTCATTTTTTATCTTCTTCTTTTTCTTAGAGAAGTCCCTTTAACATTTCATATAATAAGGGCTTGGTGATGATGAACTCCTTTAACTTGACCTTATCTAGGAAGCACTTTATCTTCCTTTCCATTCTAAACAATAGCTTTGCTGGAAAGAGTAATCTTGGAGATAGATCCTTGTCTTTCTGACTTAAAGTATTTCCTTGAGCCCTTTCTTGCCTGCAAGGTTTCTTTTGAGAAATCAGCTGATAGTCTTATAGGAACTCCTTTGTAGATGACTGTCTCCTTTTCTCTTGCTGCTTTTCAGATTCTCTACTTATCCTTAACCTTGGGTAATGTAATGATGATGTGCCTTGGTGTGTGCTTCCTTGGGTCCAAATTTTTGGGGACTTGATGAGCTTCCTGGACTTCCTGGAAATCTGTTTCTTTTGCCAGATTAGGGAAGTTCTCCTTCATTATGTTTTCAAATAAGTTTTCAATTTCTTGCCCTTCCTCTTCACCTGGCACCCCCATGATTCAGATGTTGGAATGTTTCAAGTTGTCCTGGAGGTTCCTAAGCCTCTCCTCAGTTTTTTGAATTCTTGTTTCTTCATTCTGTTCTGGTTGAATGCTTATTTCTTACTTCTGGTCCAAACCATTGATTTGAGTCCTTGTTTCCTTCCCATCACTCTTGGTTCCCTGTACATTTTCCTTTATTTCACTTTGCACAGCCTGCACTTTTTCCTCCATTTTGCAGCCATTCTTAATCTTTTCCGTGAGCACCCTGATTACCATTATTTTGAACTCTGCATTTGATAGGTTGGCTATCTCTTCATCACTAAGTTGTATTTTTTTCTGGAGTTTTGATCTGTTCTTTCATTTGGGCCATATTTTTTTTTGTCTCCATGTGTCTGTTATGTAGTAAGGGGAGGAGCCTTAGGTATTCACCAGGGTGAGCGGGGCAACCCACATTGCTGTGTTGTGGCACTGTATATGGGGAGGGGTCAGAGAGGGAACAATGCCACTTGCTCAGCTCTCAGCAAGCTTTCAGTCACTTCTTCCACTACCCACAAGCAAATTGGGCCCTTCTGGTGCTGATTCCTGGGTGGGTGAGTATGTTCTAGGACCCTGTGGTTCTCTCTAATGAACTCTCCTGTGAGGCTGGGAGTTTCTCCTGCTGCCTCAACACCCACAGGTTTTTTCAGTCAGAGGTTTTGAGGCTTTATTTCCCTGGGCTGGAACCCTGGGTTGTGTGGTCTGTCTTGCTCCCCAGTTGTTCCTCCTGGTTTATCTGCACACAAATGTGGGACCGCCTGCTCCACCAGCTGCCACCTCACCCACCTGGTTCTCCAGCCCATACCTTTCTGCGTGTCCTCTCCTCCCTAGCTGCCCATCTCTGCCTTTCCTACCTGTCTGAATGAATGTTTCTTCTTTAACTCCTTGGTTGTTGGACTTCCATACAGATCAATTTTCTGGCAGTTCGGGTTACTTTTTGTTTTTATATTTATTGTTCTTCTTTTGGATGTGTGTATCTACCTACACCTCCACCCTGGCCAGAAGTCTTGTCTCTCCATCTTGAAGTGTTCCTTCTCCTTCCCTTTCTCAGCACAGCCCACCTGAGTTGGCTCCTACCCTCCAGCTGCAGCTTCTCTTTTTACATCATTCCTGTTCCAAATTCTGTTTTGACTCCTCTTTTTTCCATCTCACTCCACACTCTTTTCTATGTGATCTTGCCCACTTCCATGGCTTCAGTGAGTAGAATCTTTATTTATAGCCCAGATCTCTCTCCTGAGCTTTGGACCTATAGATTCATTCATTCATTCATTCATTCATGGACTCACTCAACAGATTGAGCTCCATCATTTTCCATTTACTGTTCTCTAGAATAAAACAGATAAGTCCCTGTTCTTGGGGGGTTAACAATGTAGTAAAGACAAACACAACAGAAGAGAACAAGGTCATTCCATGCAGGATAAGGGTAAACACAGTAATGGGCTAGTGTGACTGGGGGCTAAAGCAGCTGCATTTCTCAGGGTTAAGTCAGGAAGCAGAGACATGGTAAGTATTAAGAAATGGGGGATATATTATAGGAATAAGATATTACACAATTGTGGGGAAAACTAGGGAAGTAGAAGTCCTCAAGTGGAAGATCAGAAAAAAGTTATGAAGCAGCCCCCTGAGGCCAGGAGTGTCCAGCCAGGAGTGGGCCCTGAGAAAAGTCAGTGGAGAGGTCTGTGGAAAGCTGTTTCCTCTACACCTGGTGGTGACCAGGGCTGGATGTAGAGAATATTTAGAGATCCATCAACTCTCACCTGAATTACTGTCAAGTTTTCTAATCAGTCTCCCTGACTCCATTCTTACCTCATTCTGAGGTGTCCTTCACAGTATAACTTAAGCAGTCTTTCTAAACCGCAACTCTAGCCTGTCAGTCCCTTTCTTAAAATGCTCCCTACTCCCCATTACCTTCCAGATAGTGTTCAGACTCCTTGGCAGGCTGACAGGGCCCATCATGCCCCTGCCTACCACACTGCTCCCCTGTCTTGCTTCTCCTTCTTATAGAGCTTACACTCCTCCTATTCTCACCCCAGATTTCTAGATCCTCACTAGATAAAACTTTCTTTAGTTTCTCATGCTCTCACTCTCTTCTAGACCTTAGGGCACCCCCTTTTTCCCTTCACATTCCTTTCCTGGCCAATTCTTACTCACCCTCTAGAACTCAGCTTAGACACCTCCTCCTCCAGGAAGCTTCTATGACACCCACCCCACAGACATCTGGGCCCTTCCCACATGCTCCCCCAGATTCTGTATTAGATCCTTTCTTCACCCTGTCTCACGCTCAGGTATCTGCAGGCTTGCCTATTCCTGTGCCTCACTTGCTTGTAAAAACCATGAGGGAAGGGGCCTTGCTGTGACCAGCTCACACCTAGGCAATGCAGGTGTTTGATAAATATTTTGTTGAATGAACAAAGGTTTATAAGGGCTGTGCAATAAAACATAAATATGATTATTCTGTAATTTCTTGTAAAAGCAGAATGCAAAATTTTATGTATATTAAGATTGCAATTTGTAAAATAAATAGAAAAGAAATGTGTACATGGTTAAAACAAAAAGCGGATGGAAGGAACAAGATATAAATGTTAACAAAGGTTTATCTCTGGCTGGTGGGACTATGAGTGGCTTTTCTTCCTTTTACATTCAAGTTTCAAACTGTTCTTTAAAGTTTAAAAATTGCCATTAAGTATTTTCAAAAGTAATAAATTGCAGTCTTACCACCTACTTCTATTTTTATATTCACATTCTTTCCTAACCACATTTGTTCTATACTTCCAAGAATGGAGATCTCTGTCTCGGGCAGAGAAAGCCAATTTTTTTTTTCTTTCAGTAGGAGTTGACTGACCTGTCTTCTCCCTGTCATCTGTTCCCAGATACCATCTGTCAGAAAACATGTTTCCATCCTTCCTTATTTTTCCTGCTTTGTATGACAAAAAGTAATCATGGGGCTTTTGAGTTGCATCAGAACAGCATACTGATTGATATTTAGAGAAACATAAATGGCCCAGGTGTGGCTCCCAAATAGAGCTTTCAATAATAAGCTTTCCCCAAAATCTCCCCTCAAGGGAACATACAAATAGAAGACAAGAATAAAGGGAAAGAGGTCTTTGTTCCCTGTGGACACTTTGGCTCAGGTACAGAGTTGAGTCAGGTCTCCACTGGCCATGCTGGGTGACCTCCCCTCCAGGTTAGTCAGCTTCAGATCCTGCAGCTCTCACAGTGTGAGGAAGGCCAGTTCTGAGCACTCCTGATCAGGGAAGAAGAGGAAGGTACAATATACAATGAAGAGTGTGTTGACCCTAGAACCCAGAGCAGCAGTGATCCAGGAGGCCCACCCCAGCATGGGAACATCACCAGGTTTACCCAACTTGCCAGCCCAGTGGAAGTAACCACTGAATCATGGAGAAAAAGCAGACTACACCTCTGGCATTGTGGACCAATCTTTGACCCTGAGCATCCTCATTATAAAGTTCTCTTGGGAGCTTTACATAAAGCCATTTGGAATAATTTTCCCTTAAGACACCTTCTTTTTAGCATGTTTGTCATTCCAGGCAATGCTTAAGACCTTTGGATTTGATTTGGTAGGAAAAGGGTGAGCCTTGAAAGTTGCCAAGCAATGGACAGGCTTGGTTGGTTTAGATCCCTGAAAAGGACGGACTAACATCAATGTAAAGAATTAGGGATGGTGGGCTGAGAATTGGGGCAATGGTATTGTTAAGAGGCCACTGCTAAGGGGACTAAAAGGTCATGGAAGAAAATACAATAAAGATTAAATTAAAAAAAAAAAAGAGGCGATTGTAGTAGTTCGGTAAGAGATAACAGAAGTCTGAACTAGGGCAATCGGAGGAGGTGGGTCTGAGGAATTAGGGGAAGGTTTCAGAGCCATTTCTGGGTTAAAGCAGAGAGAATTAGAGGAGGAGGTAAGGTTATGCCCAAGGTTATAGCTTGAGAATTCAAGTGACAACTCTACTCAAGACATGTAACACAAAAGAAGTAGCCATTTGAGGAGAGGATAATGAGTTTGAGATAAAATTTTTCAATATGTATTTGAAGATATAGTCCTGAAAGCTGGGATAGAAATTGAAGATATAAATGTAGATACGGATAGAAATAGAGATAGAGATAGGTACACGTGCAGGTACAAGTTATAATATAGATATATGTGAGAGACACAGATAGATTGAGATAGATCTAGATATAGCTTAACAAATGGAAGTAAGAACCCAAACCTGGATGACTCTAAGAATTTTTCAAGGAAGAAATAATGGTAATTGGCGAACACTTAAGCATATGTGATAAAAGCACGTAAGCAGTTAGAAATGAATCCAAATATTTGAGTCTTGGTGTATGGAAAAACAGTGGTCCCACTGAAGATACAAAAAAGCCCAGGCTCTGGGGAGAAATGATGATGGTGTCAGAGCTGTTGATTTTGAGATAATGGCGGGACGTGAAACTGGAAATGCTAGGTTGGCAGATTGAGGATGAGAGCCTTGGCAAAGTCAACCTAGAGATGCAGGATTTAGAATCATAAAATCATGAACTGTTAGAGGTCAAAGGAATTGTAGACTTCATCTAATCTATTGCCATCATTTTATAGATGAAGAAGTCGAGACCCGGATAGGTTATAGGTTATCCTCAAGTTCACACAGCTTTTGCTGGCAGAAACAGAAGTAGAAATCTAGGCTCTCGATCTCCAGTCCAGAGCATCTGTGTGTGTGCAAAGAGATGTATGTTGAGAGGGTGAAGATGGATAAGACAGCTTTCTGAGGGAGGAGTGCAAAGGCTAATGCAATATGAAATCATGGTGACTCTGAGAGGTCTGAAGTGGTTACACTAGAACACTTGGTTGGAAGTGACAGGAATTCATTTTGAACTAACTCAAAGCATTAAAGCAGAAATTCATGTAGCCAGTGCATAGTGAAAATAGGAATGGGACCAGCCTTTAGGGACAACTGGATCAAGGCACCGGATACCATCTGGACTGTTTCTTTCCTGTACCTCTCTTCTTTGTATGTGAGCTTTATTCTGTCAGACTGGCCTTCACATATGATGGGGAACATGACCACAGGGGTATTCCAGACACTTCTTATAGCTTTTGGCTTGAGAGTGAAAAGGGCTGGCCCAGGGAGGGGCTTCAATTGGCCAGCTTGCATCACATCCCCATACCTGACCAAAATGCTATAGACTACAAGATATAATTTGAGTATGATGAAGAAATTGTTTCTTTTTTCCTTTTTTAAAAATATTTTTAAAGATTCTATTTACTTTATCTTTAGAGAGAGGGGATGGGAGGGAGAAAAAGAGGGAGAGAAACAGCAGTATGTGGTTGCCTCTTGAACATCCGCAAATGGGGACCTGGCCTGCAACCCAGGCATGTGCTCCGACTGGGAATTGAACTGGCGACATGACATTTTTGGTTCACAGGCCGGCACTCGATCCACTGAGCCACACCAGCCAGGGCAGGAAATTGTTTCTTTTTGGAAGAGGGAAGGTGGAGGAGGAATGTTGGAAAGAATCAACAGCCCCTCTAGTGTACTCAACAAGAGTTTTGAACACAGACCAGGAAGCCTGAACATCAAGGGATAAGCGATGTAGGAGAGATGAATGAGAGAAGATTCAGGGCACAAGTCAGATGATTTGTAACTTGAAGGTCTGGGAACCAAAGGAGAAATCTGTCTGCAAGGGATGACATACAATGGAAGGAAAATAGTTTTATATCCTGTTATGATAAGTTAATATTATTTTGGGGTTTTTGTCCCATTTCATTTATTTTTTGAAATTCCTATTTTAATGCCTGTGTGTTTTTCCATAGATACACGTACCATAATGTAACCATCAACTATTATCAATTATCTAGACAATTCCCATTTTGCTCTTATAAATAATGTGTGCAATGCATCCTTAAACACATCTGCATCGTATTTTTATTTCTTTATAATAAATTCCTAGAAGTAGAATTACTGGTTGAAAGAATATAAATCTTTATAAGACTCTTGATGATTCCAAATATTTGAGTCTTGCTGTCTGGAAAGAACAAGTTTCTTTCCAGAAAACTTTTATCAGTTCATACTCCCACCAGCTGTGAGCAACAGTGTCATATCACACTCTTGCAAGCACTAATTTTTTCCAATTTTTGTTACTTTGATAGTCTAAAAAAAAAAAGACATTTCATTTTAATTTGCATATTTTGACTACCAGCCATGTTAAAAATTTGTAATGTGCTTATTAACCTTTCATAACTTTGTCTGCAAGCTCCTTGTGTTTAAAAATATTATCTTTTACCATATTAATTGGAGATGTTGGAGTTTTTGTTCAATGTTATAAATTGTCCATGAGCATTGGAAACTAGTACATATTCTTTTTATCTAGGATGTAAACTTTACATTACTTTATTTAACTGTTTAGATGGACAGTGGTTGGTTAAAAATATCTCAAAAAAGTTTCCTTTTGTAAATCTCTTTCTACAATTCTAGTAGGTTTTGCTTTGTGCCTTTTTGTGCAATAGTGTTTGGAGCATTGAGTATTGATTGGGTTCTGAAAGGAAACAGATGGCCCACTCTAAGTGGGTAATTTGAGGAGGGTTTAATAAAGGGACTGTGTGCAAAGGTGTGGTTCTGGGGCAATGAAACCACAGTGGTAGTACAGTACCCTACGGCCAGAAACAGCAGGGGACCGCCACCTTCCTTAGGCTGTGAGGGGCAAAGGTGAGAGCAGATACAAACCTGGAAGCAGGGAGGGCCTGTAGGAACTGTGACCTCAGGGGAGGGACAGAGCCCACCTGTGACAACCTTGCAGGCAGGATGCTAGGGAACTAAGTTCCCCATTCCCAATATCCAACTTCTCCCCAATCTCCTGTAGGTGGTGCTCTCCATTGGCCAAGCCCAAGTGCAAGCAGAAGGGAAGGGAGCTGTCAGTGTGGCCCTACAAGGCAGCCTGCTGGGGCCCAGAGCAGTGAGCAGATGGAGGAAGAGTGGATCTGGAAGAGAGGATCTGGAAGAGAATGCAGAAGCTGTGCAGCACAAATATTCCTTACTGTTAAAATGTCCCTGTATTTAACCCTCATCAATAGAAATTGAACTTTTGGGATCCCCTTTGTCTTTAATTCTCCTTTTTCTGATTTCCTGTTTACATGTTTCTCCAAAGTAAGTTAGTCTATGCATTTTCTTCTAATTGTGTAAGAGTAATTTGATTTTACTTATTATCTGTATAGCTTGTACTTAGGCTTGCAAATTTTAACTGTAAGCTAAGAGTAAAGAGAAAATACATAGATACCGGACAAAGATGACAAATTGTCCCCTAATATCCATTACCCTCTCCTCTACAATAGTAGAACCCTCAGTTATCATCTGGGCACACGGCTGTTTAGAATAAAGACTACATTTCCCAGCTTTCTTGTAGCAAGGATGGCCATGGGACTAAGATCTGACCAATAGGATGTGCAGGAAAGTGATGTAGCCAATATTGGTCACTTCCCTGAAGGCAGGAGCATGAATCTTCATTTCCCTTTCCTCTACCCTGCAGTGTGGAGCATAAATGTAGGGAGTCACCTGGGCCACAGTGATGCTGGAACAATAGGCCATCCTGTACCACCTGGATTTCCTATTCCAGATGCTAGATGGGAAAGACATAACTTCTCTCAAACTTAAGTCACTGTTGCTTTGTGTGTTATACCAAGCCTAATTCCTAACTATGTACTACAGATATCAAGGAGCAGAATTTCAGTCATCCATTTAAAGAGAAGAAAGCACCTACTATATATTTTCATCTATATTATTGCATTTAATCCTGCCAATAATCTTGCAGAATGAGTGCTATTATCTTTGTTGTTACTCATGAGGAGTCTGAGGCTCAGTTAGCTTAAGAAACTTGCTCACAGTCACATAGTTAAAACCCTGACTAGATCAGGGTTTGAACCAGGGTGTAGTTATCTGGCTCCAAAGCCAATGTTCCCCTCATGTCAATCTTCTCTGAAGATGAATGAAAAGAAAAGAGACTCCTAACTGGGCCAAGAGCAAACTTATATACAGGCCTAATCGCCTCATATCCTCTAGATCCAGTGTGCTTTGAGAAACAAATAGACAAACTGTAACACCTTGTCATCATAGCAACTGTTGTTTACAACTGGAATTCGTTCTTCAGCTCTGAGGAATAGCCAGGAGCCCTCAGCTCTGAGGGTTTGTGAGTAATAGGAAATGCAGGAACTCGGCCTCCTGCTGTCAAATAGAGAGGTCTTGGGAGACTAAGGTATATCATGCACCAAGTCAAACATTCATAACTAATATACCGTTGCCAGCACCGTCCCAACAACTGTCTTGGTTCAAAGAAAATTACATTCCCCATTTCTCTTCTTTGCATGCTGAGGGCAAGCAATAGGAGAAAAGAATTATACAAACTTTGGATTGATTTTATACTTCTCAAGCATAGTAAGAAATTAATTGGGTTAGGGAATGTGTTCAGTTGTTAAATATCATTGGGTTGTTATTATTAGGCTCCACATTTGTATTTTCTTGGGCTCTTTCACAGATGGCTACTTTGGGGTGCAATGTGAAGTTAGTCTATCCTTTAAAATGGTTAAGTTGTCACTGCTATTGTCTAGCATGAGCCCTCATTATCTATGAGAAAGTGCATGTTCTGTGTGCCTCTGAGTATCCAGTCCTTGGAAGGTTAACAAAGCTTTGAGGGTTCTATGTAAAAAGGCAAAGAATGATGCCTTCTCCATCTATTTGTCTTCTGACCCCAAAACAACTTTGGATTTTGATGTTCTCTCCAAGTTTCTCTGTAAGCTAATTTATGAATTGAGGTGTAGTTTGAGGTTGATTTTTCACATATGAGTGTCATATTGTTATAAGACCTTTAGTTGAAAAGACTATCCTTTCTTCACTGATGTGCTTTTGCACCTTTGTCAAAAATCAATCTACCAACTTCACACCATATATAAAAATTAACTCAAAATGGATCAAAGACCTAAATATAAACATAAGAGTTAAAACTATAGAATCTTTAGAAGATGAGTATAAATCTCCATGACCTTGGTTTTGTAGATATGACAGCAAAAACATGAACGATAGAACAGAAAATATATAAATTGGACTGTAACAAAATTTAAAATTTTGTTCATCAAAGGACACTATAAAGCAAGTGAAAAGACAACCTATAGAATGGAAAAATACTTATAAGCATATATCTGATAAAAGAACAATATCCACAATACACAAAAAACTCTCACATCACAACTCAATAATGAAAAGACAGCAATTTCAAACTGGGCAAAGGATCTGAAAAGAAATTCTTCTAAGGACTATTTACAAATGGCCTAAAAACATAAAAAGATGCTCAATATCACTAGTCATTTGGAAAAAGCAAACCAAAATCACAATGAGACACCACTTCAAACCTACTAACATGCCCATAATAAAATAAAACCAAACAAAAATGGAAAGTAACAAGGGCTGATGAGGATTTAGAGAAATCTGAACCCTCATACATTGCTGGTGGAAATGTAAAACGGTGTAGCAGCTATATAAAATAGTTTGGCTGTTCCTCAATAAGTTAAACATAGAATTGCTATGTGAAGATCAATGGAACTGACTAGAGAGCCCAGAAATAAACCCAAGTCTCTATGGTCAATTAATATTTGACAAAGGGGGCAGAAGCATAAAATGGAGTAAAAATAGCCTCTTCAACAAATGGTGTTGGGAGATCTGGACAGCTACATGCAAAAAAATGAAACTCGGCCACCAACTTACATCACACACGAAAATAAACTCGAAATGGATAAAAGACTTAAATATAAGTTGCAATACCATAAAAGTCCTTCAGGAGAACATAGGAGAAAATCTCAGATATTCCACAAAGCAACATTTTCACTGATATGCCCCCTAGAGCAAGAGACATAAAGGAAAGAATAAACAAATAGAACGTCATCAAAATAGAAAGCTTCTGTATGGCTAAAGAAACATTAGCAAAATGAAAAGGGAACCAGCCATATGGGAAAAATATATTTGCAAACGATACCTCAGACAAGGGTTTGATCTCCAAAATATATAAAGAACTCACATGACTCCACTTCAGGAAGACAAAAAAAAATTTAAAAATGGGCAAAGGACCTGAACAGATCCTTCTCCAAGGAGGACATACAGTATCACCAGCCATCAGAGAAATGCAAATTGAAACCACAATGAGATACCATTTCACACCGGTCAGAATGGCCATCATCAACAAAGCAACAGATAACTATTGGAGGGGATGTGGAGAAAAGGGAACCCTACTGCACTGTTGGTGGGAATGCAGACTGGTGCAGCCACTGTGGAAAACAGTACGGAATTTCCTCAGAAAACTAAAAATGGAACTGCCTTTTGACGCAGCAATTCTACTGCTGGGATTATACCCTAAGAATCCTGAAATACTGATTCAAAACAACCTATGCACCCCAATGTTCATAGCAGCACAATTTACAATAGCCAAGTGTTGGAAGCAACCTAAGTGCCCATCAGTAAATGAGTGGATCAAAAAACTGTGGTACATTTACGCAGTGGAATTCCACGCAGCAGAAAGAAAGAAGGAGCTCCTACCCTTTACGACAGCATGGATGGAACCAGAGAGCATTATGCTAAGTGAAATAAGCCAAGTGGTGAAAAACAAATACTATATGATCTCATCTATAAGTGGAACCTAATCCACAAAACAGATAAGCCAGCAAAATATAACCAGAGACACTGAAATAAAGAACAAGCTGACAGTAACCAGAGGGGAAGCGGGAGATAACTGAAGGAAAAGGGGAAAATTTTGTCAAGGAACCTGTATAAAGGACCCATGGACAAAGCCAAAGAGGGTTAGGATTAAGGGTGGGAGGTGGGGATGGCTGGGGTGGGCGGGGTCAGGTGGGGGAAAATGGAAACAACTATACTTGAACAACAATAAAATAATAATAATTCTTTTAAAAAAAGAATTGCTATGTGACCCAGCAATTCCATTTCTAGGTGTATATCCAAAAAAATTAGAATCAGATGTTCAAACAAAAACTTGTACAAACATTTGACATCAGCACTACTCAGATGGAAGCACCCCTAATGACCATTGGATAAGGAATAAACAGAATGTGGCATATTCATGCAATGTTATCTTATTCAGGCACAAAAATGGAATGAAGTACTAATACATGCTCCAACATGGGTATACCTTAGAGACATTATGCTAAGTAAAAGAAGCCAGACACGAAAAGCTACATATTGTTTGATTCCATTTATACAAAATACCAGAATAGACAATCCACAGAGACAGGAATCATACTAGAGAATTAGATCGCCAGGGGGATGGACAGTGACTGCTTAATGCGGGCAGCGTTTCCTTTTGAGGTGATGAATTTTTCTGGAACTAGAAAGGGGTGATGGTTGCATAACACAGTGAATGTATTAAATGCCCATGAATCGTATGTTTAAGCTGAGTACCCTACCCAAAACCCAGCAGCTG
The DNA here is from genome assembly GCA_004026765.1 of Micronycteris hirsuta. Lineage (NCBI taxonomy): Eukaryota > Metazoa > Chordata > Mammalia > Chiroptera > Phyllostomidae > Micronycteris > Micronycteris hirsuta. Next base: position 26,535 of record PVJI01007472.1, read on the forward strand.
GTCACATTTGTGTGGGCCTATTGTGACATTGATTTATGTGTCTGCCCCTTCACACCCACCAACCACACCTTTGATTACAGTAGCTTTATAGTAAATTTTTAAATTAGGTGGTGTGATTCCTCTAACTTTATTCTTCCTTTTTTTAAAAAATATTTTATTTATTTATTATTTTTTTAGAGAGAGGGGAAGGGAGGGAGAAAGAGAGGGAGAGAAACAGCAATGTATGGTTGCCTCTCACATGGCCCCCACTGGGGACCTGGCCTGCAACCCAAGCATGTGCCCTGACTGAGAACTGAACCAGGACCCTTTGGTTCCCAGCCTGTGCTCAATCCACTGAGCTACACCAGCCAGGGCCATTTGTAACAGTTTTAATGAAATATAATTTTCTCGCCCCTTCAATTCACCAATTGAAAGTCTACAATTTTAATGACTTTTAGTATATTCACATACATGTGCAACCAGCAATACAGTTGATTTCAGAATATTTTTCTGACCTCAGAAAGAAATCCCTTACTTCCAGCTACCATCTCCATATTCCCAGCCCTAAACAACCACTTGTCTACTTTCTGTCTCTATAGACTTCCCCGTTTTGGACTTTCACATGAATGAAGTTACAATACGTGGTCCTTTGTAACTGGCTTTTTTTCACTTAGCATTCATGGTCCACCCATATTGGAGTATGTAGCAGTACTTCATTCCTTTTGATGACTGAGTAGTCTTCCATTATATAGACAGACCACATTTTGCTATCCACTCACCTGTTGATGGACATTTGGGCTGTTTCCAATTTTTGGCAATCATAAATAATATTGCTATAAACATTTGTGTACAAGTTTCCATGTAAGCATGTTTTCATGTCTTAGTTAATATTCATAGGAGTAGAATTATGGGGTCATACAGTAACTCTACGTTAAACTTATTGAGGAACTGCCAAATTGTTTTCCAAAATGGCTACACCATTTTATATTTCTACCAGCAGTCAATGATTTGATTGATTTTCAAATATTGAACCAATCTGCATAAACTCTGGGATGAACTCAATCTGGTCATGCTGTATTATTATTTTTATGTATTGCTGGGCTCAGTTTGCTAATATGTTGTTAAATATTTTTGTTTCTATATTCATGAGAAATATTAATCTATATTACTAATCTGTAGTTTACTTTTGTTTCTTTTTTTCTGTACTTACTTTGGCTTTAATATATAGTAATGCCAATCTATAAAATATGTTGGAAAGGATTCCCACCTCTTCTAGTTGCTGTACTTGATTGTTTAACATTGGTATTATTTCTTCTTTAAATATTTAGTAGAATTTACCAGTGAAATTATTTGGGGCTATGATATTTCCTTTCAGGAAACTTTTAACTAAAATTCTAATTGTTTAATAGTTACAGAGCTTTTTAGATTATTTAATCTTGATTGAATTTTGGTAGTTTTTGGTTTTCAATGATTTTGTTTCATTAAAGTTATTGGATGTGTGTATTTGGAGTTATTTTCTTATTATCTTTTAATGACTACAGCTTCTGTGGTGTTATACCCTTTTTTATCACTGATACCAGTAATTTGTGTCATCTTTTTTTCTTTGTTAGTTTTGCTGATAGTTCTATAATTTTATCAATTTTACTGCTATAATTTCATTGCTTTTGGTTTGATTTTTTTCTAATTTTCATTGATATCTTCTCTATTCTTTATTATGACTTTATTTTAGCTTTTATTAGGATTATTTTGTTGTGATTTTTTAAGTTTCTTAAATGTGTAATCATACGTTATTGATTTAAGAACTTTCTTTTTTTGTAGTATAAGCAGTGAATTTATAATACAATAAATTCCTCTCTAAATATTTCTTTAGGGGCATTCTACAAATTATTAGGTTATTTTCATTTTTTCCATTTCAAAATATTTTCTAATATTTCTTGACACATTTTTGACCCATGTGTTACTTAGATAGAAGTAACGTTTAATTCCCATGTATTTGGAGATTTCCCTATTATCGTTCCATTATTAATTTCTAGTAAATTCCATATTTGCTAGACAACATACTTTGTATGACCTCAGTTCTTTTACATTTTTTATGACTTACTATATGACCTATAATAAGTCTATTTTAGTGAATTCTTGATAAACACTTGAGAAGAATATGAACTCTGCTGTTATTGAGTGGAGTGTTCTGTAAATGTTCATTAAACACAGTTGATGGTGTTGTTCAGTTCTATGTGATTTTCTGTTTGCCAGTTCTATCAGTTATTCAGTTCTATCTTACCATAATTTTGAATTTGTGTATTTCTCCTTTTAGTTTCATTTCTTTTCTCTTTGTGTATTTTGAAACTTTATTGCTGAGTACATATGCATTTTATCATTATATACTTTTATCATTATATAATATTGCTTTTAATCTCTGGTAACTTTTTTGTTCTGAGGCCTGCTTCACCTGATATTATTAAAGCCATTCCAGTGTTTCTTTTGACTAATATTTAATGGATTATCTTTCCCACTTTCTACTTTTAACCCACATTATTATCCATTTTATTTATTTATTCATTATTTATCACATATATTTATCATAAAAATACATGCGCGTATCTATACATTATTTCTTTATTATTATACTACATTATTTGTACTTTTATATTATTATAATTGAAGTGAATAATTTGTACACACTTGTTTTTTAATCATTTTATAATTTCTGCATTTTAATTAGTGTATTTAGACCACTTACATTTCATGTGATTATTGATATGTTGGGATTTAACCTTTATAATTCATTTTCTGCTTATTTCCTCATTTTTCTTAATTTTTCTCATTTTTTCCTCCTATTTTTTCTCTTTGTCCCTTTCCTGTCTTCTTTTGAATTTTCAGTACTCCATTTTAATGCACCTATTTTGCTTTGAATATATCTTTTTTGTGCTGTTTCTTTTGTAGTTCCTGTAAGGTTATGATACACTCAGTTAACTTTTCATCATCTTCTTATAATTAATATTTTACTATTTCAAATAAAATGTAGAAACATTACCATTGCATAGGTCCCTTTACCCTCCCATTTTTATGCTTTAGTTATTATTACTGTGACATGCACTACAACACTTATCAGAATGGAAAGAGACAACAACTAAAATTAAAATTAAATAGACATGCTTATAACTAGATTGAGCCAAGCTGAAAAGAGGATTAGTACAGTGAAAGGTATATGAGTACAAAAATCTATGAGGATTAAGTCCTGGAGAGAAAAAAAGTATAGAATATACTGAAAAGAAGAGAAGGAATATGGAACCTAACGCAAAGACATAATATACATGTAATTAGAGACCCAGAGGAGAAAGAGAATGAAGCAGAAGCACTATTTGAAGAAAAGTGACCGAGAAAGGTAAAGAATCACTATGAACTCCAGGAATGAAAACTACAAAGAAAACACACACCTATCCACATCATAGCAAAACTGCTAAGTGTAAAAATCAAAGACAAAATCTTAAAAGCTTCTGAATAGAAAGACACAGTACCTTCAAAGGAGTAAATATGGGAATTAATCTAAATGAATATTAACTCTTCATAGTATTAATAAAGTCTCATGGGTTATAAAAAATATGAGAAATTAAAACACATTGGAACAATAAGACAAAAGCCTGGAAAGGAGGTCTTTAGGGTACTTACAGTGCCTGAAATATATCAATAATATTTATAGTAATCCCTATTGGTAGTATATGTGGTAATCTATATCTATGCTGATTTCACAGATGCTAAAAAATATTAAAAGAATGCATATCCAGTAAGCTGATAAAGAGAAAATAGAATTTAAAAAATACTTTTGTAATGCACAGGAAGACAATAAAGTTGAGTAAACAAAAGCAGAAGAGTAAGTATGAGTATAAAACAAATAATAACAGGGTAGACATATACTCCGATATATCAGTAATTAGATTAAATGTAAATAGACTAAAGACTCTAATCAAAATTCAAAGATTATAAGACCAAATTCAAACAATAGCAGCAGCAATAACAACAGCAACATTTTTTTTTAACGAGAGACAGACCTTAAGTATAAGGACAAAGCAATATCGAAAGTAAAACAGTAGAAAATGATATACCATAAAAGTTTACCGGAAGGAAGTTGGTGTAGTTCTATGAATAAGAATACCAACAATAAATAGATTGTGAGGCCAAAACCACTACCAGACACAGATTTTATAAGGATGAAAGGGTCGATACAGCAGGAAGATACCTCTAAATCTGTAAACATCTAATAACCTCAAAATATACAAGACAGAAATTAATAAACCAAAGTGAGAAATAAGCAATGCCAACTGTGAGTTGAAAAATTTAGCACATCTCTTTCAGTAACTGATAGAAAAAGTAGATGAAAATCAATAAAAATTTATAAAATTTGAAAAACATGATTAACAAATATGATCTAATTGATATACCAATGAATTTCAGAATTCACATTTTCTAAAGATAATATGGGTGCTCATTTCAGCAACACATATACTAAAGCTAATATGGAATATTTTCTTTTTTTTTAGATTTTATGTTTATTTTTACAGAGTGGGGAAGGAAGGGAGAAAGGGAGGGAGAGAAACATCAGTGTGTGACAGATACATTGATTGGTTGCCTCTTGCACACCTCCAGCTGGGGACCTGGCCCACAACCAAGGCATGTGCCCTGACTGGGAATTGAACCAGTGACCTTTTGGTTCACAGGCCGGCACTCAGTCCACTGAGCCACACCAGCTAGGGCTAATAGGGAATATTTTCTTAAGATTCTGGGTTATAAAGCAGGCCTCAAGAAATTTCAAAATAAATAAATAAATAAAATTGAGTGTGTTCTTGACTAAATTGGAATTAAGTTAAAAATCAATAACAGAAAGAGAACTAGAAAAAGCCCCTAAATGCTAGGAAATTCAGTTATGTGCATTCAAATAACTCATGAATCAATAAAGAAGTAGCAATGAAAACCAGAAAAAAATAACTATAATGAAAATATAACAGCAATATTTGTGGGATACATCTAAAATTTTGCTAAGGGAAACTGATAGTGTTAAAATGTATATTAGAAAAGAAGAAGTCTGAAAGTTTACTAAATATCACAAGCATTTAGAAAAAGAAAAATTAAATGCAAAAAGCAAAAGAAAAGAAATATAAAGATGACAGAACAAATCAATGAAAGAGAAAGGAAATAATACAATAGAGAAGAGAAACAAGAGTTTATTCTTTGAAAAGTCTAGTAAAAATTGATAAATCATTAGCAGAACTTATTTATAAAAAGCGAGGAACACATAGTATTAATTCCATAATTAAAAGAGTATTTTATTACAGCTTCTTTAAGCATTAAAAAGAACTTAAGTATAAGAACAAAGGAATTATGAACAACTCTGTGCCAAAAATTTTTAACTCCAATTAAACACACATTTTGCTAAATACCTAAATAACTTACCAAAACAGACATAAAAAGAAATAGAACATCTGAATAGTACTACATATATATTTAAACATTGAATCCGTAATTTGAAACCTTCCCACAAAGAAAGCTCTAGTTCAGAGTTTTCACCAAACATTTAAGGAAGAAATAACACCAATGTTATACAAACTGTTCCAAAGAATGAAAAAAAAAGTACTTCCCCACTTGTTTTATGAAGATAGATGCAAAAATAAACAAATTAGGAGCAAAGTGAAACCAGCCATGTGTATAAAAAACTAAGTTGAGTTTATTCCAAGAATGCAAGGTGAAAGGTTATTTTAACATTGAAAAACTCAATATAATTTACTACATTAATTATATTGAGAAGAAAAATCAAATGGTTATCTCAGTAGATGTATAAAAAACATTTATAAAGCTTGATATATTTTAATGAGAAAATAAATTTTTAAATTTTGAAGCAATGGCTGGTGTGGCTCAGTGGACTGAGTGCCAACCTGTGAACCAAAGGGTCACATGTTTGATTCCCAGTCAGGGCACATGCCTGGGTTGTGGGCCAGGTCCCCAGTAGGGGGTGTGCAAGAGGCAACCACACATTAATGTTTCTCTCCCTCTTTTCCCCTCTGTCTAAAGGTAAAATAAATAAAGTCTTAAAAAAATTTTTTTAATTTTGTTAGCAACAAGGAGTAGAAAAAAAGTTCCTTAATCTGATAAATAGTATCTACAAAAAACAAACAGTAAACATCATACTTAATGATTAAATATTAAAAACTTACCTCTGAGATCAGGAATAAGACAAAGTTATCTGCTGTTACTTCAATTCAATGTTTATTAAAGATTTTAGTCAATGTGTTAAGGCAAGAAAATATAAATAAATTTAAAAAGAAGAAATTAAAAATGTCATTCATGAATCACATGACTGTGGTCATAGAAAATCTAGAACAATTTAAAGTTTAAATATTGCAACTGATAATGGATTTAACAAAGTCATTGGATAATTAATATAGAAAAATCAATTGTATCTGTCTATAATAGCAGCATACAATTAACAAATAGAAATTTTTATGTGATGCTCTTTATAAACTATCAAAAAAAATCAAGTACCTAGGCCTTAATAATGTAGAGGTATAAGACCTCTACATGAAAAATACAAATGTCATTGAGAGAATTTTGAAGACAAATAAATAGAAGTATATATCATGCCAAGAGTTAGAAAACTCAATATTGTAAATACCATGCTGTAGCCACAGAGACCCACACACATACGGTCCTGGATTCAGACAAAGGTCACACTACCATGCAGTGGGGTAAGGACGGCCTTTTCAGTCCATAATGCTGGGTAAGTTGAAAACCCACATAGGAAAATAAAAAGAATCTTGGCCTTAATCTAACATCATAGGCAAAAATTAAACTCCAGGTGGATTGTAGATCTAAGTATGAAAGACAAAACTATAGAAGTTCTAAAATAGTGGTTGACAAATATTTTCTGAAAATGGTCAGGTGGTAAATACTTAATGCTTTGAGGGCTATATGGTCTCTCTTGCAACTACTCAGCTCCACTATTGCCACACAAACATGGCTGTGTTCCAAAAAGCTTTATTTACGAAAACAGGTGGATGGTCAACACCATTGTATGCATTCTCAACAGAGGTGATATTGCCCTCTGGAGAGTAAAGATTGGGTTTTGAGGGGGTGGTGGTGAAAAATCTTGTTGTTTTTATGTAGAAAGCACATATATACATATATGAGGTCTGTTTGGAAAAAGTCCAACCATTATTAATATAATGAGAACAGTTTGCACAACATCGATGTAACCTGGCAGCCAAGGAGAGTGGACAGGAATGTGCATGTGTGAACAATGACAATTTCACCGTACCAGTCGGTGGGGGTGGTAGATGCCATTGAGTGATCATGTGAACTGGGTGGCCATCTCATTCAAAATGACTGAGCAAGTAGAGCAATGAATCTGCATCAAATTTTGCATTAAGCTTGAACATTCCTCCATGGAAACTGTTAGGATGATTCAGAAGGCCACAGCTATGGGCAACTGGTGATTGGCAGCTTTACCACGACAATACGGCTGCTTATGCATCACTTTTTTGGTGAAATATGGAATCACCCAGGTGACTCAGCCCCCCTACAGCCCAGGTTTGGCACCTTATGACTTCTGGCTTTTCCCAAAACAAAGTCACCTTTGAAAGGGAAGAGATTTCAGACTGTTGATGAGATTGAGGAAAGTATGACCGGGAAACTGATGGCAATTAGGAGAACCGTGTGAGGTCCCAATGTCCCTACTTTGAAGGGGACTGAGACATCATTGTCCTATATATCTTGAATCCTCTTCAATAAAAGTCTCTGCTTTTCATATTGTATGGCTGGATAACTTCTGGACAGACCTCATATTACATAAACAGATATAAAAGTACATATGTAGTATTAAAGTTGCCCCATAAGGTGACAAGTAGTGGTTACAGGGGAGAAAATGTCATCTCCTCGGGATGGGGGGATTGAAACTTTAATTATCTATTGCTTCACAACAGTATTACCACAAAGTTAGTGGTTTGAAGTAATACATCTATTATGTCACAGTTTCTGTTAACCAGAAGTCTGGGCATGGCTTATCTGGGTTCCCTGGAAGACTGAAATCAAGGCATTGGCCAGGGATGGGTCATCTGAAAACCAGCCTGGAGAAGGATCCACTGCCAAGCTCACACAATCATTGGCAGCTTTCAGTTCCTTGCAGGCTTTGGGACTGAGGACTTTAGTTTCTTTCCGGCTGTCATTCGGAGGTTACCCTCCGTTCCTTGCTACATGGCTCTCCTCATTGGGAAGCTCACAATATGGATGCTTGCTTCTTCGAAACCAGCAAAGAGAAGTGTGTTTTAGCAAGAAAGCTGTTGTAACTTAGGTAACATCAAGGGGAAAGTGACCATCACCTTTGCAGTATTCTATTGGCTAGAAGCAAGTCACAGGTCCTTTCTGTACTCAAGGGGAGGGAATTACACAAGGACGCAAATAAGAGGTAGGGATGGTGAGGGCCACCTTAACATCGGTCCATCAGTGTTCTAGAAGATAGCACAGGAAACTGTTTTTATGATCTTAAGGTAGGTAAAGATTTGCAAAATAGAACACAAAAAGCACTAAGCACAATGGGGAAAATGATAAATCAGACTACATTAACATTAAAAACTTCTATTCATGAAAAAACACCATTAAGAGAAAGAAAAGACAAGCAACAGAGTGAAGGATATTTAAAATAGATATAAGTGACAAAGGTGAGAAAAAGCACGTGTCCAGAATATACACTACAGAACTCTTATAAATCATGAAAGATAAACCAGTAGAGAAATGGGTAAAAGACTTGAATAGGCATGTCACCAAAGAGGATATCGAAATGGCCAATAAATGTGTGAAAAGGTGTGTTATATCATTCGTCATTAGGGAAATGCAAGTTAAAAAACACACTAGCAGGCTAAATTGCAAAGACAAAAATGCTTACAAGGATATAGAGCAACTAGAGCTTTCCAACACTACTAGGGGAGTGTAAATTGGTAAGGATCACTTTGGGCGGTACTCGTTGGAAGTAGATCTTTATCAGTATTTACTGAAAGTGAACAAGTGGACAGTTATTGTCCAGCGATTCTGATGCTAGATACAAACTTAACAGGAGGGACATGCACCAGAATGTTCATAGAAGCACTGTTCATCACAGTCAAATTTGGAAACAACTGAAATGCTTATGAACACTTGAGTAGATAAATGGCGTATTTATTTACATACTGTAAATCTTTGTATCAAAGAGAGTAAAGGAATTACTGCTTCATGCAATCCGAAAGAATCTCACACAATAATATTGGAAAGAATAAGATGGTATGATCTACTTATACGAATTTCAAAAATAGGCAAACAACTTTATGGTGATAGAAATCAAAACAGTGATTTCCCTTGGGGACAGAGAGCTTAGTGACAGGTAGGGGTCTTGAAGGGACTTCCGAGAAGATGATAATGTTCTATTTCTTATCTGGATGCTGGTTATGAAGATTTGTTCATTGATCTGATGCACAGGATTTCTGCCTATATGTTATACTTCTACAAATGTTTACTTGCAAATTATATCCATTGAATTACTGAAACCCAAATACAAAATCTAAATCACTAGTAGACAGAGAAATATAGATTAAATAATGAAATGTCACTTCACAACAACCTCTATTTCTAGAGGACGTAGGGAGGAAGAGGAACTAACATATTGTGTTAATGGCAATGTGAAATGTTACAGTTGTTATGAAAAGCAACCTGCAAACATCCATAAAATTAAACTATATATACGTATGTGGGTGTGCGTATATATACATGTGTATATATAACCTAATAATTTCATTGCTGGAGATCCAGCCACAATATTAAGAATGTTAGTACATAAGCATATATATTCAAGGACATTTACTGCAGCATTGTTATTGTGGGAAAAAAATTGGAAGCAAAATTAATGCCTTTAAGTAGGGAAATGTCTGAGAAAATGTGTTTTTACCATACTGTGGAATATTATGCAGCTGCTTTTTAAAAATGGGACTAGAAATATACTTTATGCCCAAGAGGAATTTACATGAAGGTTTATTGAGCAAGATGTGGAAAAGGGTAAATAATATCTGCTCTTTATATTTTAACTTTTTAAAAAAAGACAAAGAAACAAAAAACTCCTATTATGGAAATGAGCATATATGTGTGTGCATGCATGCACATGTAAATGATCATATTAGCATAGAGAAAACTGTGGAAGATAATGCGCTAGCACACTGACGCAGATGGGGTGCTGTAACAGAAAGAGGGGAGACGAGAAGGGAAATGAGGTACCAAGCAAAAAAAAGGAGAAAAAGCAACACATCCTTGACTTCGCATAAAATGAAGTGTGCAGTATAAAGAAATTTAATATCTTTAAGCCCTGGCTGGTGTAGCTCAGTGAATTGAGCGCGGGCTGGGAACCAGGCAGTCCCGGTTGATTCCCAGTCAGGGCACATGCCTGGGTTGCAGGCCAGGTCCCCGTGAGGGCCATGTGAGAGGCAACCATACATTGCTGTTTCTCTCCCTCTCTGTCTCCCTCCCTTACCCTCTCTCTAAAAAGAAATAAAAATAAAATCTTTAAAAAAAATCGTTAAAAAAAAAGAAATTTAATACCTTTAAAAGACAAAAACCAAATAATAACTTCGTAGTCATTTTATGAAAGATTAAATAAATGTCATTTTGCCTCTTTGTAGTCATTTAAGGTATTTAAAAGTTTTAATCCAAGGTTATGAGCTCTATTATTTGCTTCTAAAATATAATTAAACTGTTTTTCTTTTTTTTGGCAATTTTATTTAATATTTATAACATTTTTACTAAAGTGCTTTTTTTTTTTTGTCTTAAAAATGTCTTTCAAATGCTCAGTGCAGCAATTGTGGCTTGCCTTACCTTTACTTGTTTCATTTTTCATAACACATTGCCCACTGAGAACACACCATCTGCTCATTTACCTCCTGTCGCCACAATGAAATGCGCAGGCGCCGAGGCAGAGCTTGGTCTCTTGCTCACCGCTATGACTCCAGGACAGGTAGGGGTGTCTGGCAGTCAGGAGGTGCTCAATCAATGAATAAATTTATGAATACCTTTTCTATTTTGACTACTCTATACTTGAATACATTTTACTTACTCATGAATTTGTTTAGCTCACATTTAAAGAATGCTTACTATGCTAGAAATAGGAATAAACACTGAGCTAGAAATGGGAACAAAGGAGGACAACATGGCCATTCCCCCAAAACAGCACACGTTCCAGCAGGAGAAAAGACCAGAAGGTCAGTAACTATACAGAACACTATGAAAGAGGCAAGCATGATATACTAACAGAGTGCCAAAGATAGGCACTTCATTCCTAACTCAGTCTATCTGGGGGGTACAAATGTGGAGAAGCTTCCATAAAACAGTAACCCTGAGAAGGAAGGCACCAAAGCTGGGGAGGGCACAGCTCTGGGGTCAGCAAGGAGGACCCCATGGCAGGAGCCAGGATGCCCAAGGAAATACCACAGGAAGCCTGTCTAGAAGGAGTTGGAGGGGCAGGCAAGGATGGGCTGAGAAGGACTTTGGTGGTTCAGTATCAAGACACCCCGGTACCGGCATGACTGCCTAACAAGGGATCCAAATAGAATTATAGTAAAGTTCTTGTGCTGTTTCCTCTGCTAAAGTCGATCTTGAGATGAATGGATCAAGACAGATTGGTGCTAAATCTTCAATGTCCATTTCTGGTGGAGCTTGCTGAGTTGGCACTCTTCTTTGGATCATCTCTGGGTTCTGCCAATGGATTTCTGCCAACGTGACTCTTCTTAGGGAAGGTGAGATTCAAGGCCTTGAGATGCTGGTGCTGGATCCAGTTCTGTTAGTTTGCAGAGGAAGAGGCAGCTAGAGCTTCCAGGGACCCCAATACATCAGATTCCCAGGTCAGGATTGTTTTATCATCTTGAATCAGTGGTGAGCTAAGAATGCCTCTTCTCTATGCAACAATTCTATCTATACACTTGCATGAACTCTCCAGGCCATTAGTTGTAATGGTTTTTTGTTTACTGCACTAATTCCCCTTTCCAACCACTCCCGAGGTTAGTAATGATAATAACAGTTTCTAGGACTTGGGTTATTAGCATAGCTCATTTAATCTTCACAAGAACACTATGAAGTAATCACTATTATTATCCCCATTTCCCAGAAGGAGAAACTGAGACTTGGAAGGATCAGTGATTTACACAAGCCATGCAGGCAGAAGGGGACACAGTTGCATATCCTGACCTCTCAAAGTTTACCAATTTAGGAAAACACACTTTCCCTTAATCTCTGATTCATAGAAATTTGAGCACCTGTCTCTTCCAGCTCTGTCTGGACTTCCTAGGGAATTTGGTGTGTTCGTCAAATGCCTCTCCTGTGTTCTTCCCACCTCAGGGCATCATTTGGCTTTGGCTAGCTCTTCTGAATGTTGCCTCTGTAGGCCCAAGATCAGCATTCCTTAGGATGCTCCTGCTCTCCTTGAACCAACTCCCAATAGTATCCCCTGCTATTCCTCTGCTGAGGTAGAATTGATCACATGCTGGCTGAAGCCTAGGCTATGACAGGTGAAATTAGCACACAAAGGGTTTCAAACCAGAAAAATTAGAGCTTGAGCTGCCTGTCACTACCAGAACCAGTGTATAGAGACAAGGATTGGATCTTTATGTCAGCCATCTGAGAAGACAGTAGATATGTACCCTAAAAAGTACCTTAACATCTCATCTCAAACTGACCTTTTTATAAGGAGAAGAAAAGAGTAGGTAAGAGGTTTGGAAAAAAAAACTCTGGGGAGGGGTTATGGGGTAGAGGGATTAAGCAAAAAGGAAAAAGAACTCATGGACAAGGACAACAGTGTGGTGGTTACAAGGGAGAGGGGGTATAAAGGGGACAAATGATAATGAAAATAAATAAATAAATAAATAAAAGAAACAAAAAGTTAATCAGATATGAGTAGCAATTCCACTGTGAAATCACAGTACTTCTTTATCTGCTGATCAACAATTCCTTATCTACATCAAGGACATTCTCTCCCTGGAACACAATGCCTGTCAACCTTCTAGAGCCACATCTATTCCAGTTATTGGAACAACAGCTTTCCACAGGCATTAATCACTTAAGCCTATAAACTATACCTACAGATAAAATCTTTAACTCTTGAGTTCCCCTATAGGTTCACACTGAATATCACTGATGGCTGCCTTGAGTTCCACAGGCCCAGGCCCCTTCACACTGACCCATTATAGCCCTCCTTGTTAGGGTGGTTGGTGACGCAGGTTGTGAAAGAATTTACAAAGAGAAGAAAATGTAGAGAATAAAGTTTCCATTCACTTTCCAAGAAAAGAGAGGGGCATGGTGTAGAGAGATTCACCAGCCTTGAGGGGTGGAGGCTTTGAGTTTTTATTGGATTAAAAAAAGTGTGGGGTGTTGCTATTGTGTGGCCCCCGTGCTATTGGAGCATTGTAACTTGAGGCTGCAGTTTGCTCCAACATTATCTACTGCCTGTGGCTATAGGGAACAGTTAGTTCTGTTCTTGCATCCAGTAATTTCCAGTCCTGGGGACACACTCAGAAGAGTAAAATGACAGTCCTGTTTAACAAGGTCCTAGGCCTGCTGCACAAATGGTGCCATGATAGCGAATGGTGCTGGCTTTGTCCTTTCACTCCTCTTTCTCTTGATTCTGGCCCACTTCACCGGGGTAGGGGCTGGCCTCCATTCCTTGCCCTAGTATGCTACCTGTCACTAGGTTCACCCCAAAGGAAGTGGCCTTGAGCATGGCAGCCAAAGATTCAATGAAGTCATATTCCAAGACCTGGAGACAGGAGGCAGTTTTTCCTTATTTAAGTCTAGGACCCACTTCCAAAAGTTCTTATTTTCTAGTCCTATGATTAACTTTTTGCAAGCATGAGTGACAATGAGAAATTAGCTTTCATTAAGAAAACAAACCCACCCACAGGAATGAGGTCATGCCCTTTGGTCCTTAAAATATATTTGAACCCAAAGTTACAAATCAAAATATTTCCCACACCCTAGCTTATTGGTCTTGAAAATATCATCTGTGAGCTATCAAGAGTTCAAGCCAAGCCAAAACCATTCCCTTTCCTCTTTCCTCCAGCAACAGCGTTGACTAGAACTCCACAGACTTTCTGTCATCTTCAAGGTCTCCTCCAAGATCTGTGACCAAATGCTTAAAGAATAACAGAGACATGCCTCCAAGAACAAGCCATATTATACCAAGAGAGAGCCTAATCCAGTAGCTGTGAAAGAGGCATTTCCTTAAAGGAGGTAAGGGTTTCTGTAGGGGTGCAACTCTGACCACCCCTCCCCACCTCCAAAACTCTTTTTCAAGATAACCTGTTAAAATTGTTACACAGAGAAACTTAGGTCTTTGGAATCCACTGTCTTTGCTTTGTTTAGTCAGAAGGGCCATTGCCCAAGAATGAATCCAAGAACCCACCTCTACTAACAAAGAAAATCACTTGAACCACTTGTTTCAGCTTCAACTCTCCTTCATAGGACTATATAAACCCCAGGACCAATTCTTGGTTTGCAGATCAAGCACAGAACATCTTGGCCTTCTCTTCGCAACAGCCTCTGCAAGAAGGACGTTTCCAAAGCAGGTGGTATAAAAGCTACAGGAGCTCTCATTTCCCAAGGAGAATGAAACTCAGAGAGGTTAAGTGGTTTGCCCAAGGTTCTAGAGCTAATAATTGGGAGGCCCATTATTTGAACCCAATTAATCTGACTCCAGCCCTCTTATATATGACCTACAGATGAAAATTGAGAGCCCAACCCATGGTCCACAGCAGATTCATTCCTCCACCACAGCAGACTTTGCTCTGGGTGCCATGACGTTCTCCTGGTGCAGACCGAGAAGTCGGTGTCCTTCCGTGGTGCATATATCCAGCCCTGTGATGAGACTTCCAGTTCCCCATTGTCAAGGAGAACCACTGCGTGTGGTCGCTTTGCTTCTCTTGTTGACATTGCTATTTCTGTTGGGCTGGCATCTGCTTCAGTACTCATTCCTGACAGCTAAGTAGGCCTTGTTATTACTGTGGTTCCCTATCAACAAGGTCTCCCTGATCAGAGGCTGCAGAAGTAAGCTGGGGGAAGGAATGGTCAGGGGAAAGGGAGAAAGGGACACAACCCAACTTAGTGGAGGTTACCAGCTGAACTCATTTCTCTCTATTTCCCCTTCTCAGCAGAATCCTTCTCATGCCCATGGGACTCTCCATGGGTTCTCTTTTCCCCTTAGTTTACCAAACATCCTGGTTATTTGTTTTAGATGCAGAGGTGGAGTCTGGCAACACTTAACAGTGTTTCTTAATCAGGCCCATCAGCATGGTGTTTTAGTAGACACTCCTTTGCATCTGTGGTATTTGGTTGAGTAAATATATAGGCTTCTTTATTTAATTTCTTTGACATGAGAGGTAACTTTAAATGAATTCATGTCTTGGATGAATTAAGTCTGAGAGCAACAAATATCATTGCAAATGTGATTAGTAAATTATTATTGATAATCTTTGAGAGTCCGTGGAGAACTAGAGATGGATCACAAAACAGGAGACCAACAGGTATTGAATATTTTTCATGTAGGCAAGACGGATGGCATGTGGGAACTGCAGACTGATGAGTATGACACTTCTTGCCAGCAAAACACTAGAATGGACAAATAAGCAGACAGTTTCTAAATCACTATGCATAAACATGGGTTCTCAAGGAATGACTAGCTCACACCCAATAACCTAGTCTATCTCCACTTGCTTATTTGACTTATGGGTCAGGGATTACTATGGGTGTGGCTCCTCCTAGCTTTTGCAAGCCATTTGACAAAGCCTCCCTGGAAAGCTTAGTAAATGAGATAAAGAACTGTGAGTTGGTGGCTAATAAATTCAGTGAATTTGTAACTGGATAAACAACTATACCTAAAAGATGTTGATAAAATATTTTTTTATCAGCAACTCAGACAAGAGTATATATGACATGCTTATCCAGACAATGCCAAACTGCGAGGGTAACTAATAGTTTGGATGACAAAAATGCGATTCCAAAAGTCTCCTAATAGACTCAAACTTGGGCTAATGCTAGCAACAGCAAAGTGAACAGAGGTAGTAATAAGTTTCTAATTTAGGTACTGAAGAACAATAATATTACCACAGAAACAGTAGATGTAAGTTAGCAATAAAGTATTGTATTAGACAAGGATGCTTTTGGCTGCAAGTAACAAAATACCTGATTCAAGATATATAAGTCGATGTATCATTTCCTATAACAACAAAAAAAAAAGGAAAAGTAGCTGCAGCTGTGAAAGCTTTACTTCTCTGAGATACTCCAGCTAGTAGTTCTCAATTGTGGGAGGATAATTTGCCCCCAGGGGTATTTGGCAATGTCTAGAGACATTATTAGTTGCCAAAATTGGGGAAAGAGGATGTTCTACTGGCATTTAGTGGGCAAAGGGAGTCCAGGGGTGCTGTTAAACATCCTACAAAGTAAAGGACAGCCTCCACAACAAAGAACTATCTGGCCCAAATGTCAATAGTGCTAAGAAACCCTGATTGAGACTAATTCAAAGCTACCCCTAGTGGGGGCGGCTAAGCAATTGCCTTCTCCAAAGTCACATGGGAGTGGGGTGGATATTTGAACAAAACTGATTTGTTACAAAGCAAATGGAAGAGATGAATATTGGAGAATCCACTATAAAGACAATATACTCATATTAAAAATATTTAATGCTTAGGTTGACTCTGAGCCAGGGTCATTGCTAATGATAGAAGGTCTTTGTCGAATTAGAAATGGCACCCCCTTCCTCAGACACTTTACTGCCATCTGCTGGAAACTATAATAAGAAACATAAATCTACCATATGTCATAAACAGAGCCCCCTAGAGTTGTGCAGCATGCAACCTCACAATGGTTTAGAGTATCACTTCTGTGAGTCTAACATGATTCAGCAATGTAAATTGGCAGTCAAAGAAGTATGGTAGCTTAGGACATTACAAACAAGAACTATATGTTCCAAGCAAGGAAAGTAAAAAATCTCATTATATTCCGTATCAGTCAGACCACAGCTGGAATTCTTGCTTAAACTCTTGGTTCCATGGTTTAAGATTAAAAAGTAACCACAGGAAGTTGGACAGAAAAATGAAGAGTCAAGGAGTCATACTATAGGAGAGTGTTGTTTTTTTTTAAAGGAGAGTTAGGAGCATGAAGAAGAAAACACTAGAAGTGAGCTAGAGAGTTTTTCTACAAATGTTTGAAGAGATCAAGCTGAATCTGTGTTTCCCCAAAGAACTAAATTGGACTCCAGTCACTGAGACCGTAATATCATGAGATCTCAGGGCTGGAAGTGAGTTTGATTGCCAATTAGTCAATTCCCACAAATAATGTCTACTTTTCTTCTGCAGTGCTTCCCAGCAATCATCCTGCCAGGGCAACTTTGGTCACTCTAGGTTTTCTTCATCACATCCAACTCTGTGTCCTTTGACTCCCATCCATCATTCCCAGTCTCCGTATATCAAGTAGCTTTCAGAGAGTAAGATTTGCTTTATAAGGAAGGTTCTGCCAGGGTTTCCACTCAAGGGCTTCAAATAGAAGATGGGCAAATGTATGTCAGGGTCAGATTCCTCATCTCTAAAATGAAAGAGCTAAATCTAGATCTCCAAGTTCTTTCTTAGTATCCAAGTAGAGTATGACCTTCAGGCTACAGAATTAGGAGTGTGATGTTCAAACAGAGCTATGGTGCTGCCAGGTTTTTCCTTCCAATTCCTTGCTCTTCTTGCACACATATGTCACAACTCGGTGCTTAAATTCATCATAATTAATTTAATTAGTCCCCAAATGATGAAACTTCAGACTCTTTCTGATTTTTCGTTATTACCAAGCATATAGTAATCAACATCCTTATGTATAATTTGGGGGCACCTATGTAAATATTTTTATAAATTAAGCAGTTCAGGAATGGAACTGCTGAGTAAAAGAGACAGACATTGCAAACATACTCTTAAAAATTTGCATCAGGCCCTGGCTGGTATGGCTCAATGGATTGCGTGCCCCCTGTGAACTAAAGGGTTGCCAGTTCGATTCCCAATCAGGGCACATGACTAGGTTGCGGACCAGGTCCCTGGTAAGGGGAGTGCGAGAGGCAATCACACACTGATGTTTCTCTCCCTCTCTTTCTCCCTCCTTTCCCCTCTGTCTAAAAATAAAAAATAAAATCTTTTTAAAAATTTTGCATCAGTTTACACTTGCACACATACCAATTTCTGGATGACTGTACTCTTAATTATTTCTATCAAACTGCTGAATTTGTATTTTAATACGACATTCTTTGATTATTAGTAGGGTTGAGCATCTTTTATTGATTGACTTCTCTGAGTTGCTCTTCATAATCTTTGTCCATTTCTCTATGAGTTATCAATATTTTTAAAAAGTTCTTTATATATTGTAGACATTAATGATTTTTTCTGATAGCATTTGTATTTTTAAGTCTATATAAGTCTTTTTCTGGGCAGAAGTTATTAATAAATTCAGATTTGATAAAATCTAACATTTTTATTTTATAACTTTTAGGTTTTAAGTTATGCTTAGATGTTTCAAATGGAAAGATTATGCAAGCGTTATCCAACACATTTGTGGTAACATGTTATACATTTAATTAATTATTAGTCAGGAATATATTTCTGTATATGGTGTCAAGGAACTATAGACAAAATATTTTTTCAAATGGATAGCCACATAGTCTGACCCATTTGTTAAAAAAAAAACAAACCTTCCTGTTAATATGATTGTAACCTTTTTGCATACTTTACATACTTCATTCTTCTTACATATACATCAACATTATCTATTTTTACACTCTCTATTCTCTTTTATTAATTTTTTTTCTGTATCTCTGGTATACAATTTTAATTACTGTATCTGTATAGTACTTTTTGATAGCTTTTTAAAAATTCCCTTTGTTAGTCTTCTTTTACAAAATTATAATTGATTTGCCATACTCAAACATTAAAATTTTATTGGACTCTTATTGGTAGTAAGTTAAATTAACAGAGAAATTTGTAAAGAATTGACCTTTGTGTGCAATTAAATCTACCTCTCCAAGAACTCAGTTTTGTCTCTTTATTTATTAATTAAAAAACTCTGCATCCCTTTCAAAAATTATATGATTTTTTCATGTACATCTTATACATTTCTTGTCAAATTTGTTATTAGTTATTTTGTAGTTAATCATACTCTTTGAATGACCTTTTCTTTTACATTTTATTTTCTAACAGGTTCTTGTTTCTAGTTAGGATGCCTATAGCTTTTGGTTTTTTATATAGGTTCAACTTGACTGCCTCACAGACCTCACTCATTGTCTATGGACTTGATTGTTGATTCTCTTGGGTACTTCAGCTACATACATCATCCACAATAATGACAAGTTGTGCCTTTCTATTTCCCACACCCAGGTCTTTATTTGGTTTTCTTATCTTATTGTTTTGGTTAAAACCTTCAAAACAATTGATAAATAATGAATGACAATGATGATGAGCATCTTTGTCTTATTATTGATTTTAATAATGTTTTTCTAGTGTGGATAATATTATAGTCATTTTATGGTAAGTAATTTTTATGAAGTTAATACATTTCTTTATTTTTCCTGGCTTACTAGGAGTTTTTCATCAAAGCCAGGATTTAGATACTGCCAAATGATGTTCTGGCATCTATTGAAATGGTCATATTTTTTCTTTGATTTATAATATAAATTAATGAATTGTCTAATATTGAACCAGGCTTGGATTTCTAAAATGCTTAATCATAGTATTTTTATCTTTTAAAAGTTATATTATTATACTGAAATTTCAAACAATTTCTTTAGGATTTCTATACTTCCATAAATTGGTTCATAGTGTGATGTTATTTTTATAAGATTTTAGTGTCAGGAGTAAATGAATCTCATAAAATTATTTTGAAAGGCTTTATCTCTAAGTATAATAAGAATATTTGCTCTTGGGCAATCTGATAGAACTCACTTGTAAAATCATCTTGCCTGAGGTCATCTGAGTGTTAAATATTTTATTACACTTACACTTTCTCCTGTGGTTATTGATATGTTTAGGTCTTCTGCCTTCTCTTAAACTAATGTTGCTTTTTATATTTGTCATGGAAAGTGCCCATTTCATCTAGAATTTCAGATTTACAGACATACATCTATATATGATACTAACATTTAAAAATTTTCCCCCAGTACATGTAATAATATTCACACTTTCTTATTTATAAAATTGTGTATTTGTATTATTTTCCTTTCCTTTTTCTTTCTTGCCAGTGTTGAAAGAGGTTTGTCATTTTTAAAAAATGCTTTCAAAGAAACTCCACAAGAACAGCAATCACTTCTACCAGTTTGTCATTTTTAAAAAATGCTTTCAAAGAAACTCCACAAGAACAGCAATCACTTCTACCGTGACCTGAGCATCCCCAGGGGCTTCATGCAGGACCTGGCCTGCATCGGCCGCACATTCAGTGTTTATTGACAGGGTAAATCAACAGAGACTTGTTCTGACTTCCTGTATTAACTTTTTCTTTCTTATGCACAAATATTTTCCTCCTAATTTCTTTGGTTGTTTCTTTTCTAGTTTCTGAAACAAAACTCTCAGCCAGATCTTTTAAATCTTTTATTCTTAATAAAATAGTTAAAGCGATGAATTTTACTCTCTGCGCAGCTTTGGCTTCATCTCATCAATTTTGATATGTTCTGGTTTTTTGTTACTAATTTTTATACAGAAAAAGTTTTTAGTTGTTTCTAAGTGATTCCATTTTTCAGAAAACTTTTTGTTTTTGCTTATTCAGCCCAGTTTTATTGCCCTGTGGTAAGTTTCAGAGCTTTATTGAAAATTTGTTTATGCATCGTACATGGTAAATTTTTATAAGTGAGTCCCAGGTATGAGAAGACTTTTTTATGTGTCAGGCATAAAGTTATATTGCATACATGAAGTCAAGCTCAGTAACTGTGCCACGTAAATCCTTTTGAGTGCCTGCTCATGCTGACAGAGGCGTGTGAGAGACTCCCACTATAACTGTGGTTCCATCCACTTCTTACACTGCTAGCAGTTTATACCTTTCTACATCTAGCTTTCAATACCTAAAGTTTCATTACCATTATATATTTTCATTGATTCTAATTTTAATAAATATACATGATTATTTTTCATCTAATTTTTTGCCTTGAGTTCTACGTACTTTGATATGGACATCGCCATTCTTGCTTCTATTTCTTTCCCTAACATTCTCTCGCGTGTACATGTGTGCACTCCCATGTTCCAACATGTCTTTGCTATATTATTACTTTCTACATTTCATGTCAGTTTGTTTTGCATGTTACTCTCAGAGACAGCACAACACTGGGTTTGGCCTTTGTAGCCAATCTGAGATGTTTTTTTCTTGAAATAGAGAATTTGACTTGGACACACTTGTTGTCATGTCTATGTTTGATTCACCCCTGACATTTTATGTTCTGAGTTTTATTTATTAATATTTCTTATTTTCCCTTTCCTAAGTTTTACTGGATAAAATTTTGGTTCCTTTTATTTTCCAGTAGTTTCAAAGTCCTGTGTTCTATTTCTATGCTACTATTTATTATCTCTAAATTTTAACAAATAAATCTAAATAAAGCATGCATAGTAATAAATGCTATCTTTTAAAAAGTAAAAATTTTAATTTGCTTTTTTGATTGTTTTTCTTCCTGTGTATACTTCCCAGATTTTTACATTTATGCTTTTCTTCTCTTTATAATCATTCCATAATACTTGCATTAAGTTTCCAATCCTGTTTCTAACATATTTATTTGGATTAAGCTGTCTTTTATATCCTGTATCTTCCCTTTACCTGAATTTATTTTTCTCTGACTCACTTTCTGTTTTGTTTCTCCTGAAACCCTCTGCCCTGCCGTTTTAGAAAGGGCATACAGGTATTTTGACTTGTGTTCGGGAAATGCCTCTCTCTGCCTCTCATATATGAACATCCACTGAGCAGGGGTAGATTCCAGGTCCCCATCATTTCCCCTCGAAAAGGTAGGTGAGTCATGACTACCAGGCTCAGTGGTGGGGTCTGCCTGGGGTGGGGACTGAGTTGGACCACACTGATGGGGGCTTTCTATTAGGGTGATTGGGCTGAGAACCAAGCAGTAGCCCAGAGCCCTCAGTAAAAGGTTCATAGCCATAAAGGCTCCTGGCCTCATCCTCATCCTCACCCAGTACACAGCCTGTCCTAGAGGTAGCCCAGTGGGAGGGGGTTTGCAGAGCACCTTGGACAACAGCCGGTGTGAGGAGCTCTGGGCAAGCCCTGGAGGACCATCAGATTGCTCCCTGCCTATGTATCCCTGGCCTCCTACCTGGAGACCTTTGATGCACGTGTGTCTCCAGCAAAGTGGGTGATGTCAAAAGGACGATTTCAACAGGAAGAAGGAAAGGAGTTACCACCGTGGGTGTCGAGGGCCTTAGGGGACTACACCACCCTTCAGAGTTATTTCAGCTCTCCATAGTTGCTCAGGGTTAGCTGGGGCCCCGCCACACCCCACTTTATTCTTCAGTCCACGCTGAGACTTGGTAGGGAACACACACAAAATGAACCCACCACTCCCACCATGGGGAAGTGACCCAGTTCACAGTTCACATACTTTCAATTTGCCAACCGAGACTGTCCCACCACACACCCCTGCAAGCATTGCGTCCTTTAAGGTTTTGTAGGCAAGGCCCCTGCCCTCCCTTTCAGAGGCATCCTCTTTATGTATAGTGCATGCTCACCTATGTACTGGTCAGCTGTCCCTTCAAGCTGACCCAATCTACTTCATTTCTTCCAGAAATTTCCAAAAATGCCTTCTCTTCTCTTGGCATCCTCTCTGTCTGTCAGCCCTGCTATGGATTTTTTTCTAGCTCTTGTTCTCTTTGGTTATTTCATTATGACTTTGGAAGATAGAAAACTCAACTTTCTATACTGGAGCTGCATCATGAAGGTCCAGAAGGAGTGTGGCCATCAGAGGGAGCTAGGAAATGGGCACTGGACTGGGAGAATAGAATGCACAGACGTAAGCAGTGTGAATGCATGGCCTGTTGTGGGGAGATGAGAGTAGCTGGACCACTGACATCGTTTTCAGGTTGGAGGGGTGTGCCCTGGGTCAAGGGCTAGAGATGCTGGTAGACGGGATCAGACCATGAGGAGCCAGCATACAATGCCAAAGTGTTTGAACTTTCTTCTGCAGACTCTGGGAGTTGTTAAAATGGGAGTGAGGTAATTGGGTATGTGTTTTAGAAACATCACTGTGATGACAGGGTGGAGGAGGGTAGATAGGCGCTAAGAAACAAGAGGCGGAAAGATGGAGACAACTATACCAGAGGAGCTGCTGAGCCCCGGAGTGAGGGCTGCACGTGGCTCGGGACACTGAGAGGAGGAGATGGATCCTAGAGAAAACAGGGAACTGTAATCACTTGAACTTGCAGACCTGTTGGATATGGGGGGTAAGGCAGAGGGCAGAGTCAGGGATGACTCAGAGGCTTCTGGTTTGGGCAACTCAAAGGATTAAGCTGCTATTTATCAAGATAGAAAATATAGGAGGAGAAGCCGGTTTGCAGGGAAGATAATGAGTTCTGTCTTGAACTCACTTCTTTTAAGTTGCCTACAAAATGACAAAATGTTGATGTCAATAGTTTGGGGCCAATAATTTGGTCTGGGGTACAAGAAAAAATATGTCCTAGGAGAATGTAGAGAGAGCAAGGCTGGCTTCATATGTGTGGGACCACATAGGACCCTGTGCTCAGAAAAGCCCTATGCTTGGATTAATGTTCTACTGTCACCATTTAGAATTTCTTAATACTTTTTAAAGGAGGCATAGCACATTTCCATTTTGTACTGGACTCTGCAAATTATGTGGCAGTTTTTGAGGGTAAGAAGGACAATGAAAAAACTCATCGAAGCTTCAAGCTGAAAGGAGCAGGTGGTACAAGAGAAGCCTAGTAAGGGTACGGTGGAGCCTGGTGCCAGGCGGGTGGAGACACAGCAGAGGAGGGCAGTGAGAGAGTCCCAGGAGTCCCAGGAGTCCCCGGAGTCCCAGGAGTCCCAAGAGTCCCAGTCGAGCTATGCAGAGGAGTTATTGAAAACCTGTGAGGGGATGGGGCAGCGGCCAGGTTGCACTGTTTGAGGTGTGAAAAGGACAAGTGTGTATAGACAAAACCAGACAAAACAGACTTCTATTTTGGTGATACAATGTGGAAAAAGATCCAGAATCTGTCCCCTTTTTCCCTCTTCTATTGCTACTGATATAATTCAAACTCTCATCACCTCTTTTCTGAATAACTGTAGAATTCTCCTAACTCACCTCCCTGCTTTCTCCTTGCCCCTGATGCTCACGGTGATTATGCTGAAACTTACCCTGTATTTTGCTGTGTATAATGAACACTTTTGCGCAGATCTTGGGGGTGGGGGGTAAGGATGTGTATTATACATGAGTATAATGAATACATGCCATGGGTATGATAATCCTGTGTACAATGGGCACAAAACCGTGGGTGCGCATTATACGAGGCAAAATACGGTAAGTCAGAGCAAGTCACATCTCTGCCCAGACCCATCAGAGGCTTCTCATCTCAGAAGAGCCCAAGTCTTTACCATGGCCTAGGAGACCCTACGGGATCAAGGTGCTGCTCCCCAACCACTCTCAGTCCCACCTGTCCCAGCTGTGTTGGTCTCCTTGAGTTCTTCTACCATTCTCAGCCTGCCCCCAAACTTGGCACAAGCCAGCCCTCTGCCTGGAATGCTGCTCCACCACGGGTGCCCCGGCTACCACCTGTCTTCCGTAGGCTCTGCTCGAAGATCCTTAGCAGAGTCACCCCTGGGCAGGCTGTCAGTGCCTCATTTCCCTGACCCCACTTTGTCTTCCTCCCAGCCCTTAACACCACCTGACTCTTGATGTAGTTTCTTTTTTTGCTGTTGTTGTCTCCCTACTGCTTGGAGCGTAGATGTTTGCCTGTGTTCACAGTTTATCTGCCCGGCTGGTCTTATAGATGAATGGCGGCCCTGGGGAGAAGAGGAGCTATACCAACCTGATTTCCCACAACAAAAATTATGGTACGTTGTCTAGTGATGATAAAGAATGTGCATTTGTTTGTTTGTCTGTTTTGTATACACCTCTTGGTTTCACCAAAGGATTTAAAGCGGTTTACAAAGATGCATAGAATTCAGCAAGATGACATAAATTAGAAGCAGGTGAGAAAGAAAAAAATGTAAAAGCAAGGGTAACGCCATAAAGCAGAGCCAAGGATGCGACTAATACAAAATAAACATACTATAAACTTTGATCCATTTGTGAGGGGTGGGCCACAAATTTGGCTCTAAAACTTGTAACAGCCAGGGCCAAGATGAAACATGATCAGTGCACAGTTCCCAGGATCCTCCAGATGAAAGCAAACCGTTTGCCTAAGAGAAACACCAGAATTCCTGATGTTCCAGAGAACAGAAAGAAACGCCTCCTAACCCCTCCCAAAGGGGACGAGACAATGAGTGAAGCACTTAGGGGCATCTCTGCAGCAGGCACAGCCAGAGCTTCGTTTCTTACATTCCACAGCAAGGCTTTGGGGAGTCTGCCTTCTGTGACATGCAGTTAGTGGGGAGTGGGCATGAGGTTCCATGCAGCGACATGAGTGCCTGATGGTCTGTGTCCAGGGGTAGGTGCGAGAGCGACTGGTTGGCAGGGGGAGGGGTCATCTGCAGATCCCTCAAGTAATGCTTTTGAAAGAGAGTGTCTCTAGGCCAGGTTCAGGCAGATGGTGGGGGAACCACAGGATCTAGTGACTGGCGTCTTGACAGAAGCTCTTCTTGGTGCTAAAGGTTTACATGGGACAAATGATCGGACACATGTCAAGCTGGGAAAAGGTGACCAATTTTTTTTTTTTTCTTTTTGAAATCACTGAGGCCCAAAAAGGACCAGGATTCTTCCTGGGAAAATAATGATGAACCCAATGAAATGTGCTATGAGTGACTTGAGCCTGGGAAAATTTTAAGGCAGAGCCAGTCAAATATCAACTCATTTTTTTTTAAGCGTCAGTAAAGTCTCCTGGAATGCCTAGCTTTGAGCAGTCTTCTTCCTGCTACACCTTCCAAGACAAACCATTTGTGAAATGAAACCCAAGGTAGCTACAAGCAGACCCGTGTGCAATGATTCACTGCTGTTAAAAGCCGGAAGACAGCTACCAAAAATAATGACTTTGCTGACAGAGCATTTGATGTGAAGTCTTTCTATCTAGCAATAGTTAGATAGCATGGCCAACTGTCTCCTGGCTCCAAATCCTGAAATCAGCTGCCCCCAATGTAGACTGCGATTGATGGGTTTATGGGAGGCAAAGCAGAGAAGTGGCAGCCCTCCCCAGCCCTGTGTCGCACCCTTGATAAGGATCCTAGTCCCCTCCCTGCTTCTCCTAGGTGTTGAAAGCCTCCAAGATAACACAGTGCCCCTCCTCTGCATTCCTGGGAAAGAAGGCAGTAGGCAAATAAAAACCAAGTGCCTGGGCAAAGGGCGCTGGGAAGACCTGACTTGCAAGATGGGCTCTAGATCCGTCAGCCCCTCCACGCCCCTTTGAGGCCCAGCTTCTGAAAACTAGGCTCTCAGTTCCATCTTCCTTATGTTCCAATATCTTCTCTAAATTTTTTTTAATTATAATTTATTGATTATGCTATTACAGTTGTCCCAGTTTTCCCCCTTTGCCCCTCTCTACCCAGCACCCCCCACTCCACTCCCTCAGGAAATCCCCACACCATTGTTCATGTCCATGGGTCATGCATATACAAGCTCTTTGGCTGCTCCATTTCCTATATTGTCCTTTACATCCCCATGGCTGCTCCATAACTACTTATCTGTCCTTAATCTCCTCACCTCTTCACCCACACCCCCTTTGCATCTGGCAACCATCAAAATGCCCCCTGTATCCGTGATTCTGTCTCTGTTCTTCTTGTTTGCTTAGTTTGTTTTTTAGATTGAATTGTTGATAGGTATGTATTTGTTGCCATTCGATTGTTCATAGTTTTGATCTTCTTTTTCTTAAATAAATCCCTTTAACAACTCATATAATTTTGGTTTGGTAATGATGAACTCCTTTAGTTTTTCCTTGTCTGGGAAGGTCTTTATCTGCCCTTCGATTCTAAACAATAGCTTTGCTGAGTAAGGTAATCTTGGCTGTAGGCCCCTGCTTTTCATGACTTTGAATATTCTTGCCAATTCCTTCTAGTCTGCAAAATTTCTTTTAAGAAATCAGCCCTGTCTTATGAGAACGCCCTTGTAGGTTAACTAACTGCTTTTCTTTTGCTGCTTTAAGATTCTCTCTTTATCTTTAACCTTTAGTATTTTAATTATTGTGTGACTTGGAGTGGACCTCTTTGCATCCATCTTGTTTGGGACTCTCTGTGCTTCCTGGACTTATATGTCTATTTCCTTCACCAAATTAGGGAAGTTTTCTTTCATTATTTTTTCAAGTAGATTTCCAATTTCTTGCTCTTTCCCTTCTCCTCCTGGCACTCCTATGATGTGAATGTTGGTATGCTTGAAGTTGTCCCAGAGGCTGCCTACACTATCCTAATTTTTTTTTTTTTATTATTTTTCTTCTTGTTGTTCTAATTGGCTGTTTTTTGCTTCCTTATGTTCCAAATCATTGATTTGATTCTCACCTTCATCCACTCTTCTGTTGTTTCCCTGGAAATTGTTCTTTATTTCAATTAGTGTACCCTTTATTTCTGATTGAATCTTTTTTATGCTGCTGAGGCCCTCACTAAGTTCCTTGAGCATCCTAATAACCAGTGATTTGAATTCTGCATCTGAAGATTGCTTATCTCCATTTCATCTAGTTCTTTTTCTGGAGTTCTGATCTGTTTGTTCATTTGGGCCATGTGTCTTTGTCTCTTCATTTTGGCAGCCTTCCTGTGTTTGCTTCTGTGTATTAGATAGAGCTGCTGTGACTCCCTGTCTTGTTAGCATGGCCTAATACTGACTACATGCAGGGTGTCATAGCTACTTCACAATCTACCTGTGTGATTGGCATTGGGATCCCCAGTGTGTAGACAAGAAAACAGGCCAGAAAAGTGAAGTCAAGGGCAATCTTCTATGGAAATGGAAAATGTAAAGCCTGGACCAGTGATCTCCCCACTGGGTGGGCCTTGGCCTCTACACTCCCCGCATTGTGGCCAGATCCCCACATCTCTGAACTGATGAGCACAAACTCTATACTCAGGAAGAGAGGCTCAGAATCTAAGACCACTTTCAGTTGAAATAGGAATGTCTTGCTCCAAATATTTTGTGTTCAACAGTAAACTCACCCATATGCTCATCGTTTTATTCATTGTAGTCAGCAGTCATTTGCTGAGTCCCTTTTGTATGCCGGGCACTGTGCTACACTGTGGTTTTACGGTTTGTTTAGGGCACAGGCTTTAGAACAATCTTGCACATTCTTATTATGGCGTACTTGAGCAATGCTGCAATGTCTGGGTGGGTGTTCCACCTGCACCGCGAAGCCCTGCGGAAAAGCTGCGTCCTCAGTCATCTCGATCATGGTGAGGAGTGGAGACTGTGGGAGCCGTGGAGGAGGAGGGAGAGAGAAAGCGCCTGAGAGAGCTGTAAAACTGAGGTAATCTCTGGAGAAGTTCCTCTCCATCATTAAAGAAGATCTTAATTAAGGTCCCCGAAATAGATACGTACTGAGAACAAGCAGCAGCTGTGGGAACCAGATCTGGCGGGGATAGTGAGGCCGCCCAGAGGTGCTGGGTGTTAGCTGGCCAGCTTCTCACCTGTCATTAGGGAGTGGGAAATCACCCCACATCAAAGTCAACCAGGAAGGAATGTGACAAATGCCATTCAGCCTAAAAACAGTGATGAAAATAAATGCCAAAGTCTGCCAAGCATTGTGTGCGAAAACTCCCCGGGCAGAAGGACCATCCCCGGAGAGGGAGGCAAGGTGTGTCCAGCCAGGAATCAAAGGTGCCTGGATCTGGGAACAAGTCCTCCCTCAGTTGTGGAGGTCTTGTCCTGGCCAAACCTCTCCTGAACTCTGACCTTCAGGTCTCAAGGGGCTGAGGCCCCAGAGGATCCTGGGAGATGGAGAAGCAGTTGGGTTGCCCCTTTCTGCCCAATGTCCCACCATCCTGCCTGATTACCCAGCATGGTTCCTTCACTCTCTATGGCTGCCTGCTAAGTTGGAGCCTTGGCAAGAGAGGTAGGAGTCAGAGGACACCTTTGGCTGAGCCCAGCCCCCTCTGAGGTTAATACTGGGTCACAGTCATGCCCTATCTTGGACCCCCTGAATTCTCTTTTCTGGGAGGTAGTTATTTTCTCTCTTTATAATTTATGATGTAAATAATCCCAGCCAAAAAAAAAAAAAAAAACCACCTCTGAGCCTGGGGTGCTTCATTACAACGTAATCCAGAATGTGGGGGAATGGCAGCAGGTTAGCATTTCAAGGTCAGGTTATGGCTGACCTCATGGCAGGAATTTGCCAGGTTCAGCCTGGAAAACAGATCCTCAGGAGATAGTTGGCTAGTCAGTTGCCCTGGAGATGTGCTGACGCTGTCTTAAGTGGGGATCTGGTGGCAGGAGGTGGCAGAACACTCCTTGTGCCAAAGCTAGGTCTACAAACACATCAGGTTAATGTGGGAAAATTGTCGGTCCTGACAGTTTTGTGACAAACAGTGGCACAGAAATCAAGGGACAGAAGCCGGGCAAAGGGAGATCTGAAGAGAGCCAGGGAGACAGGGAGGACATACATCCGCCTCCCAGCAGTCTTCGCTGAGATGCCGGGGTTCCCCAGACAGCAGCTTTCTCTTCGCCCTTAACCTCCAAATCCAACACTAAGAGAGGCCTGCCTGTCCTCTCCTATCCCAGCCTTTAACTTCGAATCCTGTAAGTATCCCATAGCAAGTTCAAAGTGAGGTTCAGTAACTACGCTCATCCCTGCAGAAGCAATGTGCCCAGGGCTCCATTGCAGTCTTATGTAAGGGAGGTCCCAGCTCCCTAAGATCAGGAAAGCAGGCCTATATGTTGGCTTCTGAAGAGATTTTTGTGACACTTTGTCACCTTACACTGGCCATGGACTTCATCCATCCTGGGGGAATAGGGTGGGAAGGTGGGATAGACCCTAGTAAATCCTTGGCCTACTTTATAGTAACACTAAAGGCCAGAGGAATTCAGAGAGGGAGGGGATGGTGTGGACCAAAGATTTCCTGGTGGAGGTGATGTGAGTTGAGCCATGAAGAATGGAATGGAGTTATCACAGAGCAAAAAGAATACCCTTTGCAGTGGCACCTGCAAGGTGGATGAATTGCCCCACACGTGATAGGACGAAAGCCATGGCAGAGGAATATTGGGTGGCCCTGGCAGCCAGAGGCCGCTCTGGGTAGGGTGGATAGAGTGAGGACTTGTAAGCCTTAACGGGCACTTCATTTGGGTTTTTGAATGGCTGCTCTTGCTCTGAGGGCTGGATCAAAGGAACTGGGGTCACAAATATCAGGCTGTGCATGCCCAGGGACTGTCCTGGCATGGTCCCATCTTCTGGGCTCTGGGCTCTGATCTCTAGGATTCCTCAGAGCCTGGGAAGCCAAACCATCCTCTTTCTCTGCATTAAATATGAAAGGAGGTACAGAGGTGTGATTTGGCTGCAATATGCAGGCTGAGAACTTCCTGACAGAGAAAGTTTGAAGCTCATAAGAGTTAAAGATGGTCTTATAGTGCTTTTTCCTGAAGGCTTTTAATGAGATCAGTGTCTGCTAGCTGCCAGTGTCCCATTATGCTCCACGCCTGTGACCCACGAATCCCAGGTTCTGGGGAACAGGACTTGGAAAGGTCAGTTAGTCCCCTCCTTTACTTTCACAATAATAAAAAAATAATTATTATTACTACAGCAGCTGGCATTCTGTGTTCCAGGCGCTGCTTTGAATGTTCTTCATGCATTAACTCATTTCATCTTTGCACAATCCTGTGGGTGCATTATTGGCCCCATTCTTCAGCTGAAGAAACTAAGCAGCAAAGGCAAATGACTTGCCCCAGATCACACGCAACGGGGTTGAAATTTGAACCCATGTTCCTAAGCCCTCTACAAACCCACCTATCTTCAAACGTCCTTCACTTGGGTCTCGGCAGCACTTCTCAGGAGCCCTTTCTGTGCCCAGGTCTGTGCAGGCAGACAAGAGAACAGAGCTTAACATGAAAAAATCAAGTCGACAGTGATTTTATGATCATTTGAGTCGCTGCCAGGCATCTACATGTGTAACGGATAAAATCAAGGGGTCTTTTTTCAAATTCTAAACATGGACCCAGCATGTGACAAAGGCTTGAATATCGAACCAAGATTTACAAGAAAGACAGGGATGTGTGGTTTCCACTGGGCTCATAGGGAAGCCATTGCTGCTTAGCGAGGCCAGTGATCTTGCAGCGGAAGACCTCAGAGGACCTTTGGGAGGGCGGAGGAGGGGCCTAGCCAGACCCACAGGCTGGGAGGACACCAGGTGCAGGGTTGGCAGCTTCAGACCAGGGCAGAGGCAAGAGCAAAGTGGAGACGAACACCATCATCTTACAAACCAGGTGATCTTGACTATGTAGCCACTCCTCTGCAGGGGGGACAAGGTGAAGGGGGGACCACAGTGCCACCATCTCAGGTTGACACACAGCTCCTGTGATCTTGTCATCTTAGTCCAATGTAAAAGAAGGCAGAGAGGCAGAAGACAAAGACCAAAAAAGTCTGGAAATATCTCTGGAGGGTGGGTCCCTTGTAGTACAGGCTTCCCCCACTAGGTCAGTGTTCTAGGAACCCATCTGTATCATTGTACCAGCTGGTGTTGTTGTGAGAGGCTGCATTCAACATCAGTGAATTTTTTTTGCAGACTCATTCAATGCCCATTTTATGGTGGGTGATTTATGAGCGCACCTACCTACTAAGTATTCAGAAGTTTTTAATCAAAAACGTCATGCCTCATCCTCTCTATTCACCCTATCTCACCCCAAACAATTTTTTCCTTTGTTTCCCCAGATGAAAAAAGTCCTCAGATGGAAATGTTTTCCTGACGTGGAAGAGGTGAATCAAAAAATGACAGAAGCCCTAAAAAGCATCAAAATCGAAACTGTTTTGAGCTGTGGAAAAATATCTCAGGGGCATTGCATCAAATGAGGACTGAAATTGAAACATGTAGGAATAAATATGCAATTTTTTATAAATAAGTTCTGGGTTTGTGGGGGTCTCTGCTTGCAAACGCACGACCAGGAGGACTAGCGCGAGCCCCCCGCCCTTTGGCTGCTGGCCCTGCCCGGGTTCTGTTAGCATCCCGAGCCTGACGAAGAGAGAAGTCAGAGCTGTGTTATCGCTTCCATCCTCAGAGCACAACTGACTCGAAGAGAAGAGGAAAGTGATTTGTGCTCACTCACACGACAAGCAAGGCATTCACTGCACTGCGCACTTCAAGTATGTGTGAGAGACAAGGAGGTTCGCAAGCTGAGCCAATCCTGTCAGAGGGCTCGAGAACCTACTTGACAAGTGGAATTTCCACTCCCGTCCTGGGAGAATGTTGTACACAGGCATGATTAGCTCACCTTGTTTTAACAATCCCAAAGTTTCCCCAGCTCAGAAATAACAGCTGGGCAAATCCCCAGCTGGGTGAGTGGGGGCGAGAGGGTGTTTGCGGTGGGTGGAGGCTCTGTCCTTTCTCCGGTGGAGAAAGCCATTTATGACCTCACAGGATGAAAGGAACCAACCCAGGCCCACTGAGCTGTTATTATAACAATTATCAAGACCTATCACCTCCCTTTGGGAAATGCTCCCTTTCAAGTTGCAGTGCCCTCGTGTAAGCTGGCTCACAGCCACTTACAATCATTACTGGGTGCCCAGGGCAACTTATTAATAATGCTTTCTTCCTTCTTTCTGACGTGGATGGACGTGATCTGTTTAAAGGGCCATAGCTTCTCAAGGGGCTCATTAAAGCCACTGCAAGCTGGTGGGGAGTGAGGGTGCGTGCGCTCTCACTCACAGCCCGCAACAGCCTGCCCCCCAACTCGCCCAGGTGACTAAACATGCCAGTGTGTCATCTCAGGAAGTGCACATGGCTTTGATCCTGCTCAGGCGCCCTGCTCACAAGCACCAGGACAAGGAAAGAAGAGAGGTTATGTTTTCCCGATTGTTTCCCGACTGGGTGACTCACCCCTGCCACACCCCAGGGCAGAAGCCTCCGAGTATTTTGGTTTGGGCCTCCAGGGCATGCGCGGATCCTATTTCTTTCTAGAAGTTGTCTCAAGACTGAAGTTCTCCTCTCTGGGCCTCCTTTTCCTCCAGCCAGGCTCTTGGGAGAAGGAGGCCTTCTCTCCACCGCCCGGCCCCCGTTTAACTGTCCCCACTGCCATGGAAATGGTGTCAACCCTTCAGGAACTTTAGAAACATCAGTTACAGCCTCCTCATCTTACAGACGGCACCCAGCAGGCAAGGGCAGAGACAAAGCAGGATCCAGCGTTTCCATCTGACACGCCAAAGGACCGGTGGGCTCTGGTGTAATTGCTTGGAAGGCCGTGTGCTTCACTTAAAAATGTTCTTGAAATGGGACACTTTTTAGAAATGCCCTTGATAAAAGTCAACGTGTATTGCGCTCTTTGAGAGTCAGCCATCAGGCCTCACACAAACACTGAGATCGGGATAAACATTATTCCCATTTTAAAGGTGAGACAACCAAGCTCCAGAGAGTCATGTGTCCAAGGTTACATGGCTAGAAAGTGGGGGGACTGGAACTCAAATGAAGTAGGCCCCAGGCCTGCTTCCTGCCCCTGGGCACTGTGCCTCCAAGTTCTTCCCACCCCAGCGACAGACTGTCAAGATTTTCCACTTTTCTCAGTTCCCTGTCCCCCTGGTGGAAGTTGAATATCCTCCCTCAGATCCAGGAGTACTCTGTGCAGCCTCAGGTAGCCGGCCCACTGAACTTATTTCTGGAAGATGAGCAGGGCTGGCTGCGGCTCTCTTCCCTCCTTGCAAGGCCTTTTGCATTTCATGGTGCTCACACAGCAGAAGCGAACAGACAAGGCACACAAAAGCACAGGCTTCCTTTAAAGG
This sequence comes from Micronycteris hirsuta, assembly GCA_004026765.1. Classification (NCBI taxonomy): domain Eukaryota; kingdom Metazoa; phylum Chordata; class Mammalia; order Chiroptera; family Phyllostomidae; genus Micronycteris; species Micronycteris hirsuta. The sequence continues at coordinate 60,599 of PVJI01007472.1, forward strand.
TCAGTTTTGTCCTCAAAAAGGGGCAGGAGATTTGCCCTCTGCTTCTGCCTCCCACGTGTGTAGAGACTGCTGTCTCCAGTCTAGGGGTGGAGGTACAGTGGGGGTCTGGGGTGGAGGTACAGTGGGGGTCTGGGGTGGAGGTACAGTGGGGGTCCAGGGGTGGAGGTACAGTGGGGGTCCAGGACAGGGCTAAGGGCCAGAGGAGGAAGCGGTTGGAGGCAGTGAGAAATAGGACCATGAGGCGGGGGGAGCATGCACAGAACAGGGGTTGGAGGTATCCACAACCAGGAGACACCCTTTGGGAATAGGAAGGCAGGAAGGGGGAGGCAAAGGAAGAGAGGGAAGGAAAAGGCAGAGAGGCGAGGGAACAGAGGATGTGGAGGGCCGAAGGATCCCAGGAAGAGGCAGTGCTATGCAGGCAGGCAGGGGTGGGACTGGTTTTCTGTACCCTGAAGCTGCCAGGGTTGTCCTTGGGAATAGTACCCATGGCAGGGCTGCCCCTGAGTGAGTCAGGGAGTGGGTGAGGAGAGAGGGGGGTGGGGAGACAGACCATACAGGAAGCCAGGACAGAGGAGGAGAAGGGAACAAGGGCACAGAAGGGACCAGCGGAGCAGGTCATGCCAGGCTGCAGGAAGACTCCCTCTCTGGGCTTGCCCTTGCAGCTCCGGTGACCCCCCTCATGCCATCCATGCAAGGGCCCTTCCTTCCTCCAGGCTTAGGCTTCCCCTGTGGCCAGCCCGGGAGACTCTGGCAGGCACAGCCCCTCCTTCCATCACAGTCCAGCAGGAAGGGCGGGTGCTTCCACAGGGCCAGGAAACCCAAGGGCAAAGCCCCTGTGGCAGCGCCCCGCCCCCAGTCCCACCAGGCACACTCCCCATCATGGATTCTTCTGTCCGTTCTACAGATGAGGAGACTGAAGGTCCAAGAGGCACACCTTCCTGCTTATCAGTGGCAAAGTGCTCAGAACAGGGCCTGGGCACACAGCTGGGACTCACTCGAAGCCACCTACAGTTGTTACTGTTCCAAAGCCTGAAATCCTCTGTCTTGTTTGGAGTTCTCCCGAGGGTGTGCCCTCTCCATACTTTCCCGGCTCTGCTCCAGGGGGGCGGGCATCCAGGGAAACACATCTGGGCCCTGGCCAGAGAGGCAGAAGGGCAGAGGGTAGGCTCCCGCTGCCCAAGGCATGGTCTGCCTGTGGAGTCTCAGGTTTCAGGGATGTCAGGGAACATAGGCCAGAGGGAAGAAAGGACGGTGGACGCTCTTTTGCCCAGGCCCCAAAAGGCACGGGATTCACAAGATTCACAAAGATTCACAAGATTCACAAAGAATCACAAGATTCTTTGGGATTCAGTTTCCTCCCAGGACCAAGCCAGAATCTAGAAAATCACAGGGAAGTGGAGGAAGACGGATGCCCTTGAGACCCACCTTCATCGGGCACAATGTGGTCCGGTCCTGTTCCTCCCTGATGGAGACAGGGGAAGCTGGAGCAGGAAGAGCCTGGCTCAGGGCCCTGTTTATTTGTCTCTTAGGAAGAAAGGCATGATGTGTTGGAAATGGTGCAGGCTCAGGGTGCAGACCCTCTTCCTGACCATGTGAATTTGGCTGCGTAAGTTACTTAACTTCTCTGAGACTCGGTTTCATCATCTGGCAAATGGAGATGCTGATATGTTCCTGGAGGAATTAAAGAGGGAGCCACAGTGCCAGCACCTGGCAGCTGTGAGTGTTCAAGAAACACTGGTTCCTTCCTTTCCCCAAAGGGAGACCCTGGGAGCCTCCCTTTTCCCAGTTAATTGTGGGTGTGTCAATCAGCAATGGCCCTGAGAGACCATATTGACAGCTGTCCCACGTGAAGATGCTCGGTTAGGCAACCAGGCACTGAAAGGTGCCTGAGACTGGCCATAAGGCTGGCCTTGGCCCCGTTCACAGACAGCCTGTGGTGCCGTCCAGGCACAAGGACAGAGCCCATCCAGGACGTCAGAGGCAGCAAAGCATGGGCTGCAGGCAAAAGACAGCCAGGCCTATCTTGTCCCCGCACTGTCCCACAACACCTAACAAAACGCCCGGGCTAAGGAGGTCAGCGCAGAGAGCCCCGTGAGCTGGGTGGACGAGGCTGAGTGTGAGCACAGGCCTCCTTTGAAATGCAAGTTGTGAAATGCCAACATAATTATGAAAATGCAAACACAAGAACATTTGCTTATGGGAACTAATAGTTTTTAATGAAGGTAATCAGCTTAGTTAAATCAAATTATTAGCTTTGACAATAGATGTGTACACAGGAACTTAATGAATTTGTTGATTGCTCTGCCTGCTAAAAACACATCGCAGTAGTCACTGTCTGGCCTGGACGCACACGCCAGGGCTCCTCTCCCCTGCGTGAGCAATGCCCCCTCCTTACTGCCATACACACACACACACACACACACACACACACACACACGAGACTGTATCTCTCCCATCAGCTCACAGGATCCTGAAAGACCGGGCTCCTCTCTCTCCTTACCTCTTATGTCTTTGCTTCTCCTCTGATACCCTGTACCTGGCAGTTGCCCAGGAGACCGTCCATGGGGAACGTAGGATTGAGGGGACCGAGTTGGGAAGAGAAAGGATGCTAAGACTGTGGGCTCCGTGTCCCAGGCACACTTGCACGCGTGATCTCATTTGGTGCCGCAGGGCTCTTCACACTGTTGTCCCATGTTATAGGTTAGGAGACAAAGGCTGGGTGGGAGGGGTGGCTTGGTGGCGGTGGTCCACTCAGCTGGTGGTAGAGGGGAAGCCAGGCTGGGCAACAGGTTCTGCTGATGGCGTTTTCCCTCATCTTCTCTGACCATTGGAGGGACCTGGGGCCAGGAAGAGGCCCTCTTCAGCTGGAGGGAACGGAGAGGAAATCTCCTCAAGTGAGGAAGTGGGAACCCATCGGTACAGAAGAGGGTATTGAGAGGTCATTCCAGCGTGGGGGAGCCCGGATCTCAGGGCTCACTGCCAGGAATCTTTATGAACCGAAAGATGGAAATGGGGGCCCTCATCTGGAGACACCCTGGCAGCAATGATATCCCCATAGCTTCTACTTGGCAACACGTCAGAGGAGAAATCCTGGGAGCTAGTTCAAGTGGAAGTACAGAGAGGACCACCTTCCCTGAAACAGCTCCCCCTTTGCGTCTCCGCCCGGTATCAGCCAGGCAGGTGTCTCTCTCAGTGCTGGGGGCAGGGGTGCTGTTGCTATAATTCTATGAATAATGCAATGAGCTCAGGCAGGGGCTGGGGTGGGGGCCAGGTGGGGGCTGAGGCAAACAACAGGCAGACACTCCCAAGAGACAGCTCACCCAAACCACCCTGAGAGATACCATCAGGCAGTTATACCGCAAACACAGCCACTCACTGGGGCAGCAGTGAGAGACGCTGCCATCTCTCACCTGAGGCTTGCAGATGGGAACATTAGTCAGACAGATGGAGGGAGGGAGAGTGTGCCGAAACCACCTCAGGCCCTGGCCAGGTTCTCCCCATAACCAGGCCAGTCTGCGAAACAGGCTTGTTCCTTCTCTGGAACTGGAGAGAGACACAGACGAGGCCCCAGGCCCTGCCTTAGGAGGATGGTGCAGACACAACACCTGCCATCTGACCCTTTAGGCCAGTGGCAACACAGCCCCCACCACGCAGCAGCCTTGTGAAACTCAGCCTCGTGTGTGGAATCACATTTCCCACACTCTCGCTCTTAGAGCCTGCAGCTAGAAGCAAAATATTCCCCATGAGGATACCTGACAGTGATAGCCATTACTAAGAGACCTAAACCAAAGGCTGGGGGTGGGCCGTGCCAGAGCAGAAGGGTACAAGAGGAACTTCTGACCACTGCCCTGCCCCGAGTAAGGGAGAGAGGGCGTAGCTCCAAACTGGGGTCAGTGGCACTGCATCCATGGTCTTGCCACTCTGCTCCATGTCCATATCTCCCCAAGGGAGTTTTCATGAGGAAGAGAGTCTATCTACAGAGAACTTGTCTGTGACCTCAGGGTGCCTAGCCAGGTGAGCTGGAATGATTTGGTAACTCTAGAATTCCTTCCCAGAAGGAACAGCTCTCTTCTCAAGTTGAACCCAGTGATTTAGAACCAGGAAATGGAAGGGTTAGCCTGCCACTGGAGCCAGGCCTAGGACAGGGTGGTAACCCAGGGCAGAAGAGTCAGACCCAGGGAAAGAAGGAGGAGGCTTCCTTCGTAGCCCCTGACCCCAGTCTTAAATGGTTCCACCCTCTCCAGAACACTCTTCACATACTGTACATTCCTCTAGTAGCACAGTGTGTAGTCATTAAACATGTGCGCCCTTCACTAGACAATGAGCTGCTTGAATGCAGGGACAGTGTACCTGACTCAGAGTGGCTGCCCGGTATTTGTGGTACTGATGGATAAATGAATAGACAAAGAAGCACATGGGTGGATGGGTGGATGGATGGATGGGTGGATGGATGGATGGGTGGATGGATGGATGGATGGATGGATGGATGGATGGATGGATGGATGGATGGATGGGTGGATGGATGGATGGATGGATGGATGGATGGATGGATGGATGGATGGATGGATGGGTGGATGGATGGATGGATGGATGGGTGGATGGATGGATGACATATGGACAGTTAGATGAATACTGTAACCATATCCACCAGTACCTCTAGTGGTCACTGTATGTTTGCCTTATTCTTGGGTTGTAATTGTATCAGCCCTTCATTCTAATTCAATGCAACTGATCCAAATGTCCACACATGTGTCTTCACTCTACAAATTTCCTTTCTCAGAAAGTGAGTTAGAGGCCAAGGACTATTTCCCTCCACCCTTCCAAAACCTCTCAGGATTGTGGTTGTATCAAAGACTGTCCATAGCCCTGCTGGCACGTGGACAAGGAAGGAGAAAGGTCCGAGTCAGAACTGGCTAAAGAATGGGAAAGCTCCCAACAGAAAGTGAGACAGGGCCCCATCTGCCCCCCTTTAATCCTGACCTGGTCCCCATAGAGACGGGGAGGGAAGGCAGCCCATGGGAGGTCGGACCCTGACACTCCCACCCCAAGCCCCTCTGACCATGAGGTGGAGCCTCCAGTAATGAGTAGAATCATGAACTAGAGTCATCCTTACCCTGCAACTAACCCAGTAGCCTCGACCCTCAGTCTAACCCCAGTAACAACAGAATAGTAAACACTCATGCAGCATTCACCATGCGCCAGGCACCAAGTGCTTTACACATACTAACTTATTTAAATCCCAGACAACCCTATGAGGTAAGGATTCTTGTTATCTTCATTGAGAAATGAGGAAACTAAAACACAAAGAGGTTACATAACTTGTTCAAGGTCAATCAATAATTAATAAGTGATAGAGCCACTATGTAGAGTGAAGACCCAGAAATCCTGACTCCTGAGTCTTCGCTCTTAACTAGGTCATCCTGCCAAGAGCAACTCTGCCCTGAACTCAGACTCCAGCCCAACCCCACCCTAATGTCACCCTCTTCAGGAAAACACTAACTCCATCCCCAAGTTTTTGTACCTCAGCCCCACCAGTAATACAATACTCTAGAGATAAATTCCATTGCCCCAAAATATGAGATAAAGAGACAGAGTAAATAATATCAAAAGGAGGCAAACAGACAAAATCCAGACTGTGAAACATTTCACGTGCAACTGACCTGCTTTCTACAACAAATTGATGACGTGAAAAAAATTACAAGAAACGGGAAGGATGTTCTAGATTCAAAAGCTTAAGAATTATAAAAATAAAATGTGAACTGTGCTTTTTGTTTGGCTCCTGTCCAGTTTGAATAACCATAAAAAGATAGTTTTGAAACAGTTGAGATAGTTTGATAATGGGCTGAGTATTAGAAGACACCAAAGAATAGCATTAATTGCCTTTGGTGTGGCAAAGGCATTGTGGTTTTGTAAGAAAATGTTCATTATACTGAAGTATGGTCAATTTTTGTTATTTTGAAAGTTACGTTATATGAAGTCACCAAAACACTGAATTATCAGGGTTAAGTCCCTATGCACTTCTGGTCTCATTTTTATCAACTGATCAATACGTAACCTTGTTTTATATGTATTTATGTTTAAAGCCACTTTATTTAATATCTATTATTACTTCATTAACACTGAATTTGGCCCACAGCACTATAATTCATGAAAGTGATTAATTCACATCAGCCTGAGTGAAGCTTACCAAATGCACACATTTTCTCTGGAGGCACACGACGACCTTCCTGAGCACAGGAACAGCACCTCAACACTGTGCTCAGGGCCATTGTTTTTCTATCCTGATTTTTTTTTAATGATGTTCAAGTACAGCTGTCTCCATTTCCGCCCCCCCTCCCCCAGCTCCACCTATCCCCACCTCTCACCCTTAGTCCTACCCCTCTTTGGCTTTGTCCCTGGGCCCTTTATACATGTTCCTTGATGACCCTTCCCTTTTTCCCCCTGTTATCACCTTCCCCCTCCCCTCTGGTCACTGTCAGTTTGTTCTTTATTTCCATGTCTCTGGCTATATTTTGCTTGCTTGTTTGTTTTGTTGATTGGGTTCCACTTATGGGTGGAACCCAATCAACATATGGTATTGTCTTTCATCGCCTGGCTTATTTTACTTAGCATAATGATCTCCGGTTCCATCCATGCTGTCAAAAGGGGTATGAACTCCTTCTTTCTTTCTCCTGCATACTATTCCATGGTGTAAATGTACCACAGTTTCTGGATCCACTCATTTGCTGATGGGCACTTAGGCTGCTTCCAGCACTTGGCTATTGTAATTTGTGCTGCTATGAACGTCGGGGTGCATGAGTTCTTTTGAATTGGTGTTGCAGGATTCTTACGGTATAATCCCAGCAGTGGAATTGCCAGGTCAAAAGGCAGTTCCATTTTTTGTTTTTTGAGGAAATTCCATACTGTTTTCCACAGTGGCTGCACTACTCTGCATTTTCACCAACAGTGCACTAGGGTTCCCTTCTCCCCACAACCTTGCCAGCACTTGTTGTTTGTTGATTTGTTTATGATGGCCATTTTGACTGGTGTGAAGTGGTATCTCATTGTGGTTTTAATTTGCATCTCTCTGATGGCAAGTGATGCTGAGCATCATTTCACATGTCTCTGGGCCCTCTGTATGTCTTCCTTGGAGAAGTGTCTGTTCAGGTCCTTTGCCCATTTTTTAATTGGATTGTTTGTCTTCCTGGAGTAGAATCGTGTGAGTTCTTTACATATTTCGGAAATCAAACCCTTGTCCAAGGTATCATTGGCAAATATATTTTCTCATATGGTTGGTTCTCTTTTCATTTTGCTGATGTTTTCTTTAGCGGTGCATTTTTTTCTTATCAGCAGAAAAGTTTACTCCTTATAAGCACATATACCACATCCAAGGCCTTACCTTACAGACACAAACCAAAGTAGCTGTTTAAAGCATAAGATATTGACAAGATGCACAATGTGGAAAATGCTTCACCATCTGACCAAACTGCTTGCACAAAACTGCTCCATCGACAGCTGAGCTTTGCTAGCATTGGGTTTGGCTGAGGGGGAGTACAGCTGCAGAACCAATGGAGAACAGTTGTTTTCTACAAGTACTAAAGCATTTTTTTTTAAGATTTATTTATTTATTTTAGAGAGAGGGGAAGGGAGGGAGACAGAGAGAGAGAGAAACAGCAATGTATGGTTGCCTCCCACATGGCCCTCACTGGGGACCCGGCCTATAACCCAGGCATGTGCCCTGACTGGGAATTGAACCGGGACCCTCTGGTTCCCAGCCCATGCTCAATCTACTGAGCTACACCAGCCAGGGCAGTACTAAAGCATTTTAAGACTGCATTGGTAGGGATATATTTTGATGATGAAGGAAAGAGGGGGAAAAGAGCTTAGTCCCTTCCCACAGGGTAGTAGGCAACCTTGCAGAGGGCCATGGCAGAGGAGTGGACTTCCCCTTGCTCAGCTCAGTGAACTCTGCAGACCTCGGTGGCATCCTGCAGCAGCGAGTCCTCTGCACTGGGCCATGGCTCAGCAGAAAAGGCATTCATCTGTCAAGTTCATAGAGGTGGCCATCCATGTTGTTAAATAGAATAAAACCGAAGTTCACTTGTCATCTACCCAATACTGGCCTTCCTGTGCCACAGGCTGCCTGAATGGCCTCATTCTTTTTGAAGCATTTTTCTCTGTCTTCAGGAGACAGCTTCTCCATTTCAGAAAGAAACTGTTGCAGAACTGACCCATCCTCAAATTCCGGTTTGCCTTGATTATTGGCCACTGCATCTATAAGTCCAATGGTACCACAGGAGTCCCCAGTGGTCTCCTTCATGAAGTACACTTTAGGACTGACTTCTTGTCCCTTTAGCTCTTCAGTCTGCTTTTTCCTGAAGTTCTCATGCTGGGTGGTGAGTGGAAGCAGCAGCAGCAGCGCACTGGCCAGCACAGGCACCAATCTCAGAGCCTCATTCTCCAGCCCCAGCTCATCCACAAAGCGTTTATCCCCAGCCAGGCCAGCACTTTGTTCAGCATCTCTGAGTTAATCTCCATGGGTTTGAGCTGTGTCTTCGTGAACCACAGGTAAAATCTCTACCCAGAGAAGAGGAAAAACCAGAGCCATTTTAAACAGTAAAATCACCAACAAAAACACACACGAAAATGTGGCACTAAGTAGGCTGCATAAGGATGTTTGTTATGTGTGAGAACTGAAACAAAAAGACAGAACAAAGTTAAGAGAGTGGATTTTAACTGTTCTCCCCACACAAAAGAAGTGGCAACTGCGTGACATGATGGAGTCGTTAGCTAACATCACAGTGCCATGCATAAGTGCATCAAATTAGCACCTGTACAGCTTAGACTCCCACAATGGTAACGTCAGGAAAGCTGGAAAAGCCCAGAAGGCAGAACACTGGCTTGTTTGACCTCAGCTGAGAACCCGTACCTCCAGTGACTCAAATTTTTTACCACTATGTGCATGTCAATGAATGTCCACAAAAGCTCTGCAAGTGTTGATTTTGGCGTGATAGATAAATTTTAGCAGCAGGCCAACTGGCAGGTGCAGAATCTGTGAATAATGAGAATCAATGTTTTAAGGGTGAATGACATGATGTCTAGGATTTCCTTTCAATTATTTCGGGGGTGGGGTGCAGTGGGGAGTGAGGAAAGAATCACTAAAGCAAACGTGGGGAAACACTGATAACCGTGGACTGGAAGATGGCTATCCGGTACATGGGGTTTGTTAGTCCAAGAACTCCAAGAAATAGACACCCACATAGGTTTAAAGGTTTTACTTTATTAGAGGAAATGGCCATGAGAAAGGAAACAGAGAAGGAGCCAGAAAGGCTGGGAGAGCGTAATTCTAAATGCAAGTCTGAGCCTCAGTGAAGGAAGGAGGTGGGGCGGGGGGAGGGGGGCGGCAGTGATAAGTGCATCTCAGACTGCAGTGTGCCTTGGAGGCTAAGGGCAGCGTGCTCAGATACAGTGGTCGTCCAGTGAAAGTCACCAGCCAGGCTTGTCTTATATCCCTGCCGCGCTCGTGGGGTCCAGCCCTGGGGAGGTGCCGCGTCGGCACCATCAGCACCCAGCAGCTGGGCCCCAGGTCCGTTAGGTTCCCTGCAGTAGGAGAGCTGCAAAGCGTGCTCTCTTGGCTGCCACATTAACAGTTCATTAAACTATTCTCTCTACTTTTAAGTGCATTTGAAATTTTTCTCAATGAATTTTTGTTTAATGCAGAGAGAGAGCAGAAAATTCTAGAGAAAACTAAAGTATAACCCAGTTACTTTATGCTGTGGTATTTGGAGGTGCAACCCTTCTCATTTTAGTACCACATGTTTGTACATCATAGTGCTGCATGGTTTCCAAATCGCTTCCACCCTCCCCACTGAACCTCACACCCACTTCTAGAAATGGCAAGGCCAGGGACTTGGGTATCATTACACTCGTTGAATGGATGAGCAAATCTCTCTGAATACTCAAACCTCACTTTGGTTAAGACAGTTGCCCAGAGTCATCCAGCTGAGGGGGAACTGGGGGAGAAGGGAGGTCCAGTGACTTTCCACAGCCCTTCCGTGGCCCACCTTCCAGGCATTAAGATGCAGGCCACGAGCTGGGTCCCTCTGTACCCACATGGAGCCGCTCACACTGCTGTGCCCAATCTCCCTTGCTATGAAGAATGCTCAGTTTATAAGATGATGGGCAGGGATCAAAGATCAGCCTGGAGAGAAGATTAAAGTTGCGGCTGAATCCAAGGTCATGGCTTAGCTCAAGGTTAGAACAGGGTCACTCTGAGGTCAAGTTTCAGGGAATAGCCTGTGAATAGAGGTGACACTACCGCAGTCCAGCGCTGGCTGCTGTGGAGAGGGGTCACCCCCTACCTGGCCTGGCCCACAGCTTTCTAATTCTGGACCCATGGACAGCAGGGGTGACCGCACCCAGAGCAAAGATGCACTGCGTTTGTCCCTCAGGCTCATTTGCATCTGGCACACCTCGGACTTGCCTGGGACAATTTCTCAGGAGCATTTCGTAAGCCATCTGCCTGCATTTAAGCCCATTGACAGCAAGAACAGCTTTGGGACAAGATCTGTCCCATCCCCTGCCCATTGCTACAGACTTAATTACAGAGCCCAGCCATAGCAAGTGGCCACCTCCCGCCCCCACGCCCCCACACGGTCAGAGGAGGGGGCAGGTTTGTACTCCACTAGGAGGTATCGGGGAGAGAAATCCCAATAATGTGATCAGCCTCAGCAGAAACTGTGACCATGGTGGTGACATTTTCTCAGACTGCCTCCATCCCTGCCTGTGTTCTGTCTCTCATTTCAGCAATATTCTCCCCACCAACCCTGCAGCCTCTCCCTTCATTCACCTTGAAAGGGAAGGTCTGGATGCCCTACCACCCTGTGAAAGGAGCCTAAAAGGGCAGAGCTTAAACCCCAGAGAGGGCAATCTACTGGTGGGATGGATGGCCCAGTGGCCCTCAAAGGTGCAGGCAATTTCTGACCATGGAGTCTTCCTGGTGTTAGCTAGAACAAGTCCCCACCAAACTGTGTCAGAAGAAATGCCCTCTTCTTTTTTAGCCATGTGGGCCCTAGCCAAGTCTTCTGAGCGGGCTCCCCTGAGCTGAGAAAAGGCAGGTGCTTAGGCGGTGCTGACTCGGAGGGCAGGACAGCACTTCCGGTTTCCAGCTCATGCCCACCACCCACATTGTCTGGGGCCCTCTCCCTGCCCCCCGTACCTGATCATCAGCCTGGGAGCCTCCCGCAGAAGTCCGGCAAATCAAATCCATCCTGCCTCTCCCTGCCACATGGCCCTGGCCCTAAGGTGGCCTCATCTCTCCCTGGGCCCTGGTGGTAGCTTTCTACCTCTTCTCCATTCGGTGCACAGCTCCTCGCGGGCACCATTGCTCTAGCAGCTCTGCCCTGAAATGATAGGTCTAAACCAGGTGTGGGCAGGCTGCGTGTGGCCGCAGCCACATCCAGCCCCTCCTGTGCTCCTGGGGCCGCACAGCTGAGAGTGGTTTTCCCAGACGAATGTTCGCAATCTGATGGTAGGGACCACTAACCTATTAAGCAAACCGCTATATCCCTCCAAAAAAAATTCCATTCTTTACATCAGTAGGCCTATATTATTAAATATACATAAATTATATTATTATTATTCTATTTTCAATCTTATAAATGAATTTGTGTAAATTTTTCTCTCTAGTTATATAAGTACTTATAAAATTCTCAATTTTTCCTCTTGGCCTGCAAAGTCTAAAATATTTACTACTTAGCCCTTCGCATGAAAAATTTGTCAATGGCTGGTCTGAATCCTTCCTTTGAACATTCAAATCCCTTAGCCATAATAAGCACCCGTACTTCCCACCAACCCAACCAAACTTCTTGAGTTCAAGTTCTGGCCCTTCCCTGTACCATCTTAGGTAAGTTACTTATACTCTTCGGGTCTCAGTTTCCTCATTTGTAAAATGGGGAAAGTATTCAGGAAATTATTATGAGGATTGAATCAGTCAATATCTATAAAGCACTAAGACAATGCCTGGCACATAATGAGTCTATGTACATATCTGACAAATAAATGAAGCCTCTCCTATCCCCTTGCAAGCTTGGCCAACAGAAAGTCCCATCTCCTGTGTGCAGCTCAGCGCTCCCTTCGCTGAATCGCTATCGGCACATCATATGTCCGGCTTGTGTGACACGGAGCTATAGCCACCTGCTCTGGTCCCTGTAAGCTCCTTGAGGGCAGGGATTATGTCTTTTCTTCCTTATTTCCCAGGTGAAGAAAGCAGAAGTAATGTTTAACATCTAGAATAGATACAAGTATTCTTAACTTAAAAGTAAATGGGGGGAGTGAACGTAGCAGTTCTATAGGAAAATGTTTTAAATCTGATTGCTTAGACTGTAAGTCTTCTCTATATCAAAAAATGACACAAGCGAACTATAAAACCAAGTAAGACTATACTGAGTAGTGTCTGGGTGATTGCCAAATAGGAAACATGGAAATAACATTTAAAACAAATATGGTCAGTGAAGAGAGAGTTAATGTCCTTCATTAATAAAGAGTTCTTACAAATCAATATTTTTAAAAAGCAAGGACCAAAATAGATAAATGGGATAAAGGACTTAAAAAGAACAAAAAAAAAGTATAACTATAAATGGTTAACAACTGTGTAAAAATGTTTGCAATCATTAATGGTCCACAAATGCAAACTTAAAGAATGACGAAAGTTTTCACATGAAATCAATAGTTTTTAAATTAAGAGTATTTTGGCTTGGCAAGGGAACTGCTGGTGGGCACATAAATAAATCATCTCAGTAAATTTGGCAATATGTGTCAAAGGCCTTTTAAAAAGTCTCACCCTTTTATATATCAATTGTATCTCAATATAAATGGGGGGGGGAGTCTTACCTTTCGACAGTATTGTGACTTCTGGGAATTCAGCCCAAGGAAATCATCTGCTAGGTGGATAAAGATTTATGCACGGTCTTGTGAAAAACTGAAAACAACTTACATGCTCAATAATAAGGAATTGGTTTAATAAATTATGGTCCACCCATATGACAGTGGATTATGCAATGATTTATAATGATGTTTATAAAAAGTATTTCATGGCTTGAGATAGAAAATTGTACAAACAGCTCAACTGCAAGTATGTTTTTTTAAGTGCATAGAACAGAGACTGGAAGGGGGTCTGTATGCCTGCCCACCAGCCTGGGCAGACCTGGGAACTGAGTCTGCGCGTGAAACTGTTCCGTGTCTGAAGCGCACACACGGAGGTCTGTGGGCATTGGCCCACAGGAGCCTGATTACGTCTGCGGTCCTGCGAGAGAGTGTCTTCATTTGTGGACGTGGGCGGGGAAGCCCAGGCCAGGGTCTAAGCATGTGCACATATGTCTTATGTACGAGTCCTTGTTTTTAAGCAAATTAATTAGGAAGTGATATGTACATTCCTCAGCCTGTGTATATTCTGACCATAAGGGGCCCATAGCCACTGTTCCCATAAAAAAGTATCTAGAACATTCTGCCCCAAGCTGACCCAGACCAAGGACACTGTTATACTCAAGCTGGTTGCTTAGCAAACCTCAGGAGACCATGACTGGAGCTAGCCCTGGCCTGCCAGTTCTGATTAGAAATGACTATAGAGACCCCAATGGCCTAGACGGAAACTGAAACTGCTTTTCAAGGCCCTAACAGGCTACAGTCTACATGGCCCAGGACTGACCTTCAGCTCACCCTGACCCAGTCTGAGCACCACCCACGTGTAGCTTATCCACCGACCCAGTTGCGGGGAGCCTAGGCACCCTCTACAGACTCAGACACCTGGTGGCAGCCCCCCGGCCCAGCGTCTCCAGGCTCTTCCTGTTCTCATTCCCAGGAAGGGGCCTGCGATGAAGTGATTTTCCACTGAGGAATGTCTGTGTGATTGCCATCTCCCCAGAGCAAGGCCAGCTCCACCTGCTGGCCTGGTTCGAGATAAGTGGGCCCCACCTGCTGCCCCCGCCCCAAGAGCAGGTGGGGGCAGGCTGCCGGGGGTGTGTCAGAATCCGATCTGAGCACCCAGCCCAGATCATGGGGTGTGGAACTCCAAAGACTCCCCAGCACCTTCCCCTGAGCCTGCGCCCCACCACCTGACCCCAAATCAAACTCTGACTTCAGGCACCTGGCCTTCTGTTCCCTCCTTTAAAGGCCCACCCTCCTCCAATGAGGTCACCCTGTCTACCCTTCTGCCTCCAGCCCGGACACTCAACTCGTGTGGCACATGCTTGTTGAATACCTACTCAGTCTCCGGGGAGCTCCCTCAGAGCCGGGCCCAGCCATACCTGCTATGCGTCACTGGCAACCCCCTGCAAAACTTAGCAGTGAATGGGCAAATAGCCACTACAGGCCCCCTGAGGGTGGGCAGATTCTCGAGAGGCCCAGGGAGATAAGGAAAGGGAACAAGGGCTCTTCCTGAGAGATCTCTCACATTCCATTAGCAGGGGTGTCAAACTCATTTTCACCGGGGGCCACATCAGCTTTGAGGTTGCCTTCAAAGGGCCGAATGTAATTTTAGGACTGTAGAAATGTAACTACTCCTTAACTAGGGGCAAGGAGCTCGGCACTGCCGCCAAGTAGAAACGAGGTGCCGGGCCGGATAAAACAGGGTGGAGGGCCGGATTCAGCCCTCGGGCCTTGTGTTTGCCACGTGTGCATTAGAGGCAGTAGCTGAACTCTGGCTGTGGCCGGGCACACCTGAGGTGCTGGCCACTGACACCATCTGTGCTTCCTTGGAACATAGAGCCTAGATCGGAAGAGTAAAGAAAAGTAAAAATAAAACTGCCTTTGGGGACTTCAGACCGAATGTTCCTGGTGCCACGACAGCCTGCGTGAGCGTCTCCTACCGCACACGGAAAGACAGCCTGCCTCTGCCATAAACCGCAGGCCTGCGGGCTGGGCTCCCAGCACCACATTTGCTCCTGAAGTCAGCAACAAGCCTCAAGCCAGAGCTTTCTCAGTGCCACTTGGTCCTTCTAGGCGACGGGATGCTCACGGTGCCCCCTTCTGTCTTATGGAGACCTCCACCCAACCCCAATGGGAGAAGTAAAATGCGTATTACTATAAATCAGCACTCAGTGGAGTAACCAGTGTGGACCCAGGTCCCTGAGAGCAGGACAGATTCCTGGAGAGAGTCCTGTCTGAGCCACAGCTAAGGGCTTCCCAAAGCTTGAGCTGAGCAAGAAGCGCCCCGGGTAGAGGCAACAGCTGGTGTCAAGGCCAGGTGGATGGGCACACGGCATGAGCCAGGAAGTGAAAGGCAGCCAGGGTGGGGACAGAGGGGCCCGTGGGAGATAAGATTGCTGGGCCTGGGGCCAAGGCCTGCCTCTTGCTCTTATCCTAAGCATACTCACAAGCCACTGAAGGATTTTAAGGAGAGGATGACTTGAGGAACTCTGCATCTTGCTGGCTGCCCCGTGGAGAACCAATTAGGAGGCCAGCAGAGAGGAGCAGGGGACCAGCCAGGAGGCCCTGGCAGCAGGCCAGGCCAGGCCGGAGGCCCCGACTCAGAGGGGCTGGCAGACACGGACAGAGCGGGAACCATGTGTAGCAGCCACCAGGGGAGAGCGATGGAGGGCAGGGCACAGGTGCGGACAAGACACCAGCACTGAGGACCCTCGCAGTTCAAGCCCATGTTGTTCCAGGGTCAACTGTATTTTCGATCCACAGTTAGGAATCTGCAGATGCGAAGGGCCAACTGCAGTTATACGTGGATTTTTGACTGGGGAACGGGGACGGGGCATGCTGGAGAGGAGGGGGTCAGTGCTCCAAACTCCCAAGCTGTTCAGGGGTCAACTGTCCACCGAAGTAGCTGGGATTCTGTCACTAAGAGAAATCAGATATTTTCACATTACATTACAATTGGGAAGGTACCCTGAAATACCTTAATACCCTGCTCACCACTACACTGGAATTGCAATAATTATTAGATCTGCTGCTGGATCTTGTCATATATATTATATTAATATATATTGTCATACCACAAATCTAGAGCAGCGTCATTCCCAGCTGATGGCGTTCCCGTTTCCCACAGGCAGCCCTGTGCCGCCAGCCATTCTCATCAGGAAGAACAAGACGCCCGGTCAACCCAAGAAAGCTAATAATTTAGTGTGCCAATAAACTATTAAAAAAATTTTGTGTTCAGCTTTTATATAGTGGAAATGGAGAAACAGATTTTTAATTAATATAAATGACGTGCTTTTTTTCTTTATGTTCAAAATAAGGAATCAACTGCTGGCAGTATATGGAATATATTTCAATTTACTTGGAAATGTCTATTTCACAGTCTCCACGTTGTTGTAACTGGCCACTATTAGCCACATTCTCTAACTTACATATATATATGTTATTACTAAGTCTTAGTCACAATATATTTGAAGATTATTTTTATTCTGGAGTATGCTCATCGACTGGCCACCTCCCTCAGGTTCTCAGTCCTCCTTTTTCTAAACGGGACCTAGTTTTGAGGGTCATGTCAAGGACTTGAAATCTCATATATAGAACCGACCCCTCCTCCCCAATAAACAAACACTGCTATGTGCACCACGCATTATTTGGTTGTGGGATTTTGGCTGATTGCAGCTTTGACTGGGTCCATGGTGGGAGGTGTGGCATGTGCCTGCGTCATGTGACATGGACACGCTTATTGCAGAAATACAAGGTCACGATAGGTTGGCATAATGTTTTCTTGATTCCACTCACGGGCACTGTGTATTTCAGTGGCAGTGAAACTAATTTGCACTTGGTTGGTGCTGGTTGGGGCACAGGTGGACACTGAGTTAGATGGCACTATTTTTCAGCTTGATCTTTTGCGCAGACTGTCGGCCTGACCGGTGCCCAGATTTCCTTTCCTGAACTAGATTTTTCCTGCTAAGGATCACTGGGCTCCAAGACCCCCTTTTTCACAGTTACCCTAGATCAGCTCCTAAACCCCTGTACAAGGAAGCCCAAGACCCGCCAAGAGGCTTACTCAAAGAGGGCAATTGACCTGATGGGTGGGAAACTGGTGAGACATAGGGGTGGGTCACATAGGGGTGGGTGCTTGTGAAATCTTTGAGCACCCAGAGCAGGCGCAAAGTGGCCCGAAGGTGCCTCTGTTGCCCAGTGTTCCCTTGGGATTCTCAGGTCTCCCTCCTCTTCTCTGCTCCCCATTCCACCCCCACCTGCCCAGGGAGGAAAGTGTTAGACTGTAGCATTCGCAGTGATGGGAACAGTGGTACTGCTCCCAGAGAAATCTGCCTATAATAAGGGGATGTGACTTAGTCCGAAAGGGTGAATCTCCACTGCTCGAATTCCAGGCACCCTAACACTTGGTTGGGGCTACTTGGAGAGAAAACTTCTGGGTACACCTTGAGTAAAATATAGTCCACCTCTCTGGCGTTGGCCTTTCTTCTGAGCTGTGTTTCTTCTTGGGAAAATCTCCAGGCTTCCTGACATCCCACAGTCCCATGCACAACTGTCAGTACCCTGTGAGAAGCCCCTGGCCTGCTCCCTGGGGAAAAGGGCATGACCCAGGAAGCCTCGTGGTTTCCTTCTGAAGTGCAGGCTACACCAGGGAAGGAAGGAGAGCCGGCCGGGGCTGCGGAACCAGCAGAGTTAGCATTGGAAGGCTTCCTGGGGGAAGAGGCACCTCAACTCCTCACGGGTCCTACCCAGAACATTCCATAGGCATTTAGAGACT
>PVJI01007473.1:0-78041 GCA_004026765.1 Micronycteris hirsuta
TTATTTATTTATTTATTTATTTGCTGCTGAATAGTATTTGTAGAATTTCAATGTCCAATTGTTCACTGCTAGCATCCAAAACATATAAAGAACTCCCACAACTCCGTGACGATGACAACAATGACAACAAAGCCCAGGTAGCCTGGTTAAAAAGTGGGCAAAGGACTGTTCTTTTCCCACTCATCTATCGATGGACTGTTAGCTTGCTTCCACCTCTTGGCTGTTATAAATAATGCTGCAACAAGTGTGGGTGTGCAAATATCTCTTCAAAATTTAACTGCTTTTACACGTGATGGCAATCCTGGGTCTTAGTGTTCAGCATTCAAATATTCATCAAGTGTTGCACTGTGGCACGCCAGGCTCTGTGCTGGCTGTCAGGAAGACAATCCTCAGCACGTTCTACATGAGGCACAACAAAGGAGTACACGCACGCAGACGGGGACCTGGCCCTGATGAAGTCTTCTCATCTTCCTGAGGTATTTTAAGACAAGAGTTAAAAGCTTGGATTTTAATTTGGCTCTGCTTGACTGGTTGGTTGACTTGAAAAATTTCATTGACTTTCCTAAGCCTGTTTCTTCAACTATAAAATGAAGATATTAATAATAGATACCTCATAAGATTGCTGTGAGGATTAAATGAATTAATATCTTTAAAGTCCTTAGAACAGGGCTGGGCACATAGTAAGTGGTCAATAAATCTATTTATTATTAGAGGGCAGGATTGGTTCCTCACAGGGTAAATCCACAAATGGCTGGGAAGGATGGGGATGGAAACATTAACCAGCATATGAAGTAGTATAATTTAGCTGCTAAGCATAGAGGTACTAGGGTCAGCCATATCTAGGTTAAAACCTTGCTCTGCTGTTTACTGGCGTGTAACTTTGAGCAAACTACTTATATAAGTGCAATGCCTATAAAATGTTTAGTGTCATATATGTCACCCAACAGCTACTTAATGGATAGCAATTGTTGACAATGGACATTCTGAAAAACCATAATGTCGCCAACACCTGTTCATAATAATAACAACTGTCACTTATTAGGGCTTCCCGTTTCGGACCCTGTGACGGTTTCTGTCCAAAAGTTCTTTTATGCTTCTTAATCTATTGGGTTGGCCAAAAACCTCATTTAGTTTTCCGTACAATGGCTCTAGTAGTGCTTAGCTGTCTTTAATTTTATTTGAAACAATTTTGTTAAATTGAGTTGTGATAACTGTTATATCGACGTGCATTTTTTTTTAAAAATCAAAATTGGTAAACTTTTGTGCAGCCATTTAATACTGAGGATGGAAGAAGATAGGCAACATTTTCGGCATATTATGCTTTATTAGTTCAAGAAAGCAACTGAAATGGAAAATAAATAAATAAATAAGGATTTATGCCATGTATGGAGAAGGTGTTGTGACTGATTAAACAGTGTCAAAAGTAGTGTGAGAGGTTTCTTGGTTCTATTGACCTTTTGGCCACATAATTCTTTGCTGTGTTACACATTGGACGACCTTTAGCATAACCCCTAGCCTCTAACCACTAGAAGCCAATAGCAGGAGATACCTGACATACTTAAAATATCCAAATCAATAAAGTTATTGGTGAAAATGAAAAATGTTTTTATTTTACAGAAAAAACTAAACGGACTTTTTGGCCAACCCAATAGGTCGGGGTGAGCATAATCGACCCCATTTCATGATAAGGAAGGAGATCATCTTTGTGTAACCATGACCAGTGGGAGGTTAGAGGTCTAGTAAGTGGTGACTTAGAATCCAACCGCGACCAAACCAGGGCTCCAAGAGTGGCCTTTCTCACCCAGGGCGAGGCCTCAACAGCCCCTGGGAGGTGGGGCCTGCGAAGGCAACGGTCTGCCAGGCCAACCCACGGCCACACCACGCCGCCCCTACCTGGAAGAGCCCCCACCCCGCACCGCCCCTTGGCCATGACCCGCTTTTGGGCCTTCGCGCCACTTCCCCCTCAGTTCCCCTGGAGAAGCGTAACCACCGAGCTGGAGCACCGCGCTGGGAAACCGACACCAAACACGGTCTCCTGGCAACACGCGGGCGGGAGGGTGGGGGCGGGGCGGGGAGGCGGGGCTTTTGCGTCACTGTGGTGCGACCGGGTCTCCCGCGGAGCCGCCGCCACCGACGCCTGTGGGCCTGAGTGGCGGGCTCGGGCGGCACCTGTACCGCCGGGAGCGCGATGCCTTGAACCTGGGGTGAGGTCTGCAGCGCAGTCCTTTCGTCGTTTCCCTTCCCACGTGCTCCGCGACCCGCGGGCTGGGAGCAGGACGCCGGCCGGGCCTCGGCAGCCGAGCCGGGGTTCGGCGGGGAGACAGGCCCCGCCCTGCCGCCCTTTCTAGGCCCCGGCTGAGGGTGCGGCGCTGGCTTGGAAGGCCCTGCGGTGGACGCGCCGTCCCCACCCTTGCGGTTTCCAGTGTCCCAGCGTGGGGACGTGTCTTGTCCCGCTTGGGGGGCGGGGACGGATCTGGGGGAACCGGACAGAGTTTTTCCTTCTCGAGTCCGGAACCGCTTTTGAATATTGCCGCCTGCGCAGTCCGTCGGCTAGCTGTTGGTTAAAACTCCAAGTTCAAGTGCGCTTCAGGAGGGACTGGGGCGGCGAGGGAGGCCGGTGTGTTTAGTAAACACACTAGTGCTGTTAAAAACCGTAGGCGCCCCCGCCTCACCGGACACCCCAGATCAGAAACCTTCTGCCTCGTGACGGTAACTGAGAAATAGTCAAGTCGATCTACTTAGCTTGGCTGGCTCTCCATTTCTGAATGAGCTCAGGGTGCCCTTCTCAAGGGCTTGCCTTGTTGAACCGACTGTCTCGAGACCCGGCTGAGACGATACGTTTCCTTTCTAATCATTGTAACGCTTCCTGGGAAGGAAGTCTTCTGTGTTAGCTTTGGGTGATTTCTCGTGTTACTTGTATCGAGTTACAAAATGCGGACTTACTATTATTCAAATTCATGCCCATACCTTTCATTTTAGTTGCAGTGTACGCCCGTATTCTGACCCTGTCCAGCTTCACAGTGCCAAGTGCGCTAGTTCTTTCCTCTGGCATATTTATAAAGTTGCCTGTGGTTATTAATTCTGAGATTTTCTGCGTAAAGTTATTCTTTTTCGCTCTCGCGCCCATTATTCTTGCTGTAAATTGAGCTCCATCCATTCAAAATTTCATCTCGGATCAACGATCCTAGATTAGTCACTGTTATATTGAAGTCACCTCTCCAACAAGTGATGCTTTCTAAATTCATAACTCAAACAGAGTATGGATTTTTCCCCTTTCTTTTGATGCCACCTGGCTGCCATTTCTAAATAATTTCCTCTAGAATATGATTGTAGATTTCCAAAATATTTACTTTGTCATTTCGTGTAAGTGAATTGTGTATTTGATATGTATAGCCTGCTAC
Organism: Micronycteris hirsuta; assembly: GCA_004026765.1. Lineage (NCBI taxonomy): Eukaryota > Metazoa > Chordata > Mammalia > Chiroptera > Phyllostomidae > Micronycteris > Micronycteris hirsuta. Next base: position 3,402 of record PVJI01007473.1, read on the forward strand.
CTCTTAGTTCACATCTAAACACCTAACACACGTACCTTACCCTTCTCCCCCCAAAAAGCAGGGAAGATCCAGAGAGGGTTCTTAAAGTTCAGTTCGTGTATTTTTCCAAATATGTAATGTATTTAGTAAACACACTGATGGTGCCAGAAATCTGTATTCTTAATCTCCAAGTACTCTCCATCCTTCTGTAGTTTTTCTTTCTGTAAAAATTGTCTTCTGATTAAGATCTTTGGGCGCAGAACAAGCATTCCAGGCTCTGTAAGTAACTGACTAGTTGGACTTGTTTCACCATGTATCTGTTACAACTGCTGTTAATTTCTTGTCTTGAGAACAGCTCACAGATCTAGAGGTTAAGTACACAATGAGTAATAAAAGTGTATCCTTAGGGAACTAGTTTTTAGTACTTGGTTTTTATCACTGATTTTTTTAATCACTTACTTCACCATGAAAATGATTGATTATTTCAATTGTAAATATCTTTTTGTAAGTAAAGTAGTTGATACAAAATTTCATGGAAAGCAGGTTTTGGAGGGGTTTTCTAAATACTACAGTACTTGTAAACTAGCCATCTGCTTGCCCTTTCAGACTTTCATGAATGGATATGGTTTACATTTTCATGGAGTTTGGGGTTTTGGGGAGGGGGGGCAGGGCTTGGTTGGTTTTTGCCAATTGTCCGTGATGTGATTTTATATATTTAAAGAATATTTGAACTACAACAATTCATTTGTTAGAAAAAGAAATGATCAAGTGTATGTTACCAAGCACTAGACTCTAGAGAATGTGGTATTTTTGGAATCCTTGATACTCTTAAGTTTCAAAATAGTTCTTTATTGTTAAAGTCCTTCAAATGTTTTTTGAAAGCACATTTTTTTTTATCTTGCTAGAAAGGACTAAATTATAGGTGGCACAGTAGTATGAGAGCTGCTAGTTCTTTGAGAAATCTTGACCAGAGATTTGTCTTTTGCTGAATTCTATGCCAGTGGTTTGCAAATTATGTTCCTATGGAATACTGTTCCGTGATCTAGAAGGAAGTATTTTGCTGGTATCAAATAATGAGTACTTCTCAATTTATATAAGCATTGACCAATAAATTTTTACAATTTTATATTTTTTCTTCCATTTATTTTTTTTTTAACTTCAGCTTCTCTCCAAGTTAGTCTTGGTAGATGTCTGAACAGGTAAACCAGAGTCAAAAGAATACTGAGTGAATAATGAAAAAAAAGCTGCCAACAATATTTATTGTCTCCATTTATAAACATTTATTGTATGCTTATATATCTGCCAGAAGAGAGAACATAGCTATTATCCTCAAGAAGCTCACAGGGGGGCACGGTCAGGTGACCTGATACGTGCTGCAACAGAAGAATGCGCGGAGCCCCCAGAGGGGGCACTGAAACCTGTGTCTGGCGACCAGAGGGTGGCCTCAGCAGGTGGTTTTTGTGGACGTGCACCGTTGGGTGTGTTTTTGTATTACATAAAGATCACGGAGTCATATTTTACACTAGTGATAGACATTGATATTTTCACTATTTTATAGTGTTCAAAGTGAGCCATAAATTTCAGGCTCTTCTGTAGATAGTGTTCCCTTTTAATCAGAGGAGTTAGCAGCGATCAGGTTTGCCAGATACCAAATGCAATTAAAGGATGACAAATTAGTATGTTGCCTCAAGTTATAAACCTTGTAGCTCAAAGTTAGGGCACCAAATCGAAACAATGCAGAAACGGAAAGGACCGTTTTCTACTTCAATACGTAGCTAAGGCTTCTCTGGAGTATCTGATGGGCACATTGATTAAATTATCACTGCCTGTTTTTACACTGTTCAGGCCGTATTTCAAAACTTTGCTTTTTTTCCCCCCTTTGTTAAGTAATATAAGTGTAATTTAAAGTTTTCAGTCAGGTTGATTAAAATCTTTTATTGCCTTTTGATTGGATCAATACAGGAAAAGTTAGAGGGAATTTAAGTTTCACTTTGGGAGTAAAATATTAGGTTAGAGATCACCTACTCCACTTCTCACCCAAGCAGGTCTTCTCTAAAACTCTCGTTAGGTGAATTTACCAATCTGTATTTAATCACTTTCACCCTGGCTGATGTGGCTCAGTGGATCGAGCACCAGACCACGAAGCAAAGGGTAGCCAGTTCAATTCCCAGTCAGGGCACATGCCTGGGTTTTGGGCCAGGTCCCCAGTGGGGGGCGCGTGAGAGGCAACCACACATTGCTGTTTCTCTCCCTCTCTGTCTCCCTCCCTTTCCCTCTCTCTAAAAATAAATAAATAAAATCTTAAAAAATAAAAGAAAATAAACACTTCCATACTTTTAATGAAAGAAAGATCGCATACATTAATTACACTTCTGGATAATTATGGATGATAGGAAATTTCTTACGTTGACCTGAAACCTGCCTAACTTACACTTACTTGGCTATTATGTTCTCTGTAACTATATAAATAAATCTGACTTCCTCTTCCACATGAAACCTCTTCAGATATTTGAACAAACCTATCATGTTGCTCCACGTCATTGGTGAACTGTGATTAGCTAGAATAAATTGCTTTGTTTCCTGATCTATAACATTTTGTATACATTACCAAACATGTTCAAATGGTCAGGTGCCCTTTAAAAGTGTGACTGCTAAGAGCTGATTGCAAACTTCACTGTGGTCCAAGCATCAGAGAGCACAGCAGGACTAGGCTCTTGCTCTGGACATGTGCTTCTAACAAGAGTTTAGGATTATTTAACATCTTTCTTGCCCCTATTTATTGTTGCTTTATTTTGAGTGACAACCTCAGACCATTTATATTTTAACTGCTTTTAGCACATCTTCCCCGTGTGTTTCTGTGCAGTTGACTTTTCAAGACATATTGAGGATTAACTTTTAGTCATATTTGATGTAATTTATTTCATTTCAGAAAATCAGTGTCTATTTCGGTCTTGATTCTGGTATTCAGTGTACATTCTTTATTCCAATTTTAGTCATCCACAGATTGGGCAGGCATGCAGTCTTGTCTTTGGGCCATCAATAAAAAACGGTAAACAGCCCCTCTCCTGGTGCCAATCTCCATTTCCTTCTGCCTCTCTGCTTTAGTAACTCTGGCCTTTTCTACTGCCTCAAAGCCACCCTGCTCCTTCCTGTGTCGGGCACCTCCTGTGACCTCTGCCCACTGTGTCTTCCCCTCACCATGCCTCTGACCCTCCTCTCTGACTGACTCTGACTGATCTCAGACCATGTGTGTTGGCCCAAGGACTTCGTCCCTGATGCAAGACTAGGTCAGGTCCCCCGTTCATAGGCTTTTGTAGCACTTTGTCCTTGTTTGGCTTAGCACTTTCATTTTGTAGTTGCGTAGTTATTGGCATCATTGTCTGTCTCTTGCCCACCATAGCAGGTGCTCCGGGGTGGCAAAAACCTTGTTTCTTCTCTCACTATTTTATCCCCAGAACACACAGCACAATGCCAAGCACATGGTACTCCTCGAATTTAATTTTTAAAAAGGCCGTTTAATACAGTGGCTCCCAAACACTGGTCTACAGCCATTGGCTCCTGATGATGTTTTCACAAGTTTGGGTTAGAACAAGAAAAATACGGGCAATAGTGTATGTATGTCGTACATACCAGTGTGAGCTTACTGCCTTCTTGGGAAGAACTATTATTCTAATATATCCTTCCACTTTTCAGGTTATAAATTGTTCCTTTTAAAATTTTTGTTAAGTTTTGGGGATCTTTTTTTGTTTATTTTTGAAAATTCTTCTTATTTGGAATAAAAATAAATGTGCATCCAGGGTTCTCTAAAATTGTACTAGTCTGTAAAATTCAGCAATCACTAACACTGAACACTCGAGAGACCACCTAGAGCTAAGATCTTTGTTTCTCTTTGGATACAGTTGCTATCAATCCACTTGGCCATATTTGAAATTATAATTTTGCATTCAGAGATTTTTTTTTTAGTGGCTTGAATCTTTCTCAACAACTTCCTTTTATTTATTTCTATAATATAATATTGTTGCCAAGTAGGCTCAGATTAAAAACAGTAACTGTTAGTTTCTCTTTTTTGTTACAATTCTACTTTTCCTGTGTTTGATGCAACTAAAGGAGTGAGTCTCAAACACACTACACTAGATTTTAATGCCCAAAGCAAAATTTACATATTTATGGTTACTGAGAATTCTTATTGCAAATGTTTTTGTATTTTAAAGTTACATATTTTATGTTTACACTTATAACTTAATTTTTTTCTTAAATAGTAAAGCAAGTTTCCTGGCAAAATTTTTTCTGTGAAATTGTTACTATTGAGTTGGCCAAAAAGCCCATATGTTTTTTTTCCATAAAGTAAAAGACACTTTTTATTTTCACCAATAATTTTATTGATTTGGATATTTTTAGTATATCGGCTATCTTCCTGCACGGTAACACTGATTATTCTCAATTAACATCTCAGTTTGATTACTAACAACTTCAACTGGTCTACCCAACTAAGATTATTAAATAAATGTTTTGAGGTTAAATTTTTAAGTTGATTCAGTAACTTACTGATCTATACTGATGGGTTATTAAAGTATGATCTAGCCTTTTAACTAAAATATCACCTTTATATTTAGAAAACAAGTTACATAAATTCTACATTAAAAACATCTAGAAGAGTTAAAAAGCAAAAGAGCTGTCTTTTTAATAAGCAGAAAATGTGAGGTGGTTAAATTAACATTTTAATTAAGTTTTTCAAACCCAAAAATGTTTAATTTACATATATTTTACAATTAAAAAGTTGCACATATATAAAGTAATTGAACAAATGTTTTTTAGCTGATATATTATGATCATAGTATGTTATAGTGGTTAAGAATATGAGCACTAGAATCTGAAAAACATGAGTTCAAAGTTCACTTCAGCCACTTACCAACTGTTTAACTTTAGATAAGTCACTTAGCTCTATTTCCTTATCTGTAAAATAGAAATATAATGCCTGTCTCTTAGGGCCAGTGTAAGAAATAAATGAGAAAATATGTGGAAGGCCCTTAGCTTTAAGTCTGACATGTGAGCAGTCAGGAAGTGTTCTGAGAAAAAATTTGTAAGATAAACACTTCCTATTAAGTGCAGTCACTTACCTGCCTCTGCATGTGTGTCTGGGTAGTAGTTTTTACTGGGCAGAATTATAGGAGTTAGAGATTCATCACCCTCCCAATCGTGTAAGTGAGTCCTTTTTTCTCATTTAGCTATGTGATTTTAAAAAACAGAAATATACATATATCTTTACTTCTAAAATATATTTTAACTAAATTCTACCTTAGGCCATGTAAGTTTACTGTACTCTGTCACTTAAATGTATTCCTAGTTTTTCTTTATTTTCTTGAAGGGGTGGATATGTTGCTGTTTTTATATTATATATAAAAGTAACATACATATGTATATTTGACAGAAACTATGTGAAGCAACACTCTTTCTGGATTTCAAAAGACGTCATTTCATCATGGGACAGCAAATTTCGGATCAGACGCAGTTGGTTCTTAACAAGTTACCAGAAAAAGTGGCAAAACACGTCACATTGGTTCGAGAAAGTGGCTCCTTAACTTATGAAGAATTTCTCGGGAGAGTAGCTGAACTTAACGATGTGTAAGGCTTGCTGATTTTCATTGTATTTTCCCCCTGAGCATATGCCCCGCATGTCACGACTGTCTGAGATGTCACCAGAAGTATCGATTGGTAAGACTTAACGTTTTCAGCAGCAGTGAGCAAATATTTATTGAGTACCTACTATAAGATTTTCTATGTGGCTATTTTAAAATAGGTAATAGGAACAAAAGAGATTGAAGGACCATAAAATTAAATTTTAAACACAGGCATAAAAATTGGTCCTTGCTTAAAGCACCAAAGGCTCTGTAACGAGAGCTCGCCCATTAGCCACCCTTAGAGAGAGCCTCCTAGGGTGGCCCGGGGCACTCAGGCACTCATCGGTTAGTGAGCAAATAAGTCTTCTGTGGTGGTTCGCTGAATTTTGAGCCCAGAGAAATACACATATAGTAATAATTCATTTATCATTGAAGAATAGGACATTTTAGTTATTAATACTTTCTAATCAGCTAACATCTTTAAATCTCTACTTAACTTGAATAGATTGATGTTTAAAATGAAATATAAATTTCTCTCTTTTTAAGGAGCACATTAAATAGAACTTAGCTTTTGGGTTTATGAATTTATTCTTTATTATATCAATTTTTATACTGATCTGTTATAGAAGCTATTAAAATACACAGGGCTTTTTGTCCCTGAATGGCCTCAGATCGTTATGCTTTTAAAATACTACTTTTTCTATGTAGTTTTCTCCCCTAGTTACAGGTGAGCAGACATCACTTCTCTCTATTAAGTCTTTCTCTAGCAGCACCCACATTCCTACGTGTGTGTATGAAATCTTCTGTCTCCCTTGGGATGTACGGTACCGGTAATTAGGGTGTTGCCTTTTAAATGAGATCTTAAAGGAGGTTCTCTATTCAGTGTATTCAATTTAGGCAACATTCACTGAGCACATGGTATGTGCAAGGCACTTGCTGAGGGCTGGACATTTTAACTGAGGCCTAAAATGATTGCCCAGGTATTAATGGCAGACCCAGCTCTCCCTAAGGCCGAAGTGTTTTTTCACTCTCCTGCCTTAACTGTCCCACTTTCACCTCTCTTTCAACCCCAAGAAAAGCCAATCGAAATCACCAGGCAGCCTGGACCCACTTAATATAAATATCAACTTATATTACAGTTCGTATTAATAGTTTAGGGTAAGATGCATGAGCTTGCTCCCTGAGCTGCATGGTAGCTGTACTGGTTGATGAGAAGCACACTTGGCCGTATGGAACCCAGTAGCTAAATAGAAGGAAATACAGTTTTTTTATAGACGTGACTGGAGTTTATTGTTATCACCCAGTCATGAAGATTAAAGAATGTCTTAAAAGTTAAAGTTATCCTAGAAGATCATTTCTTTTAAGAACACTGGATTTTGTTTATTAAAAAAAAAAATTCGCCCGGCTGGTGTAGCTCAGCAGATTGAGCGTGGATTGGGAACCAGAGGGTCCCGGTTCGATTCCCAGGCGGGGCACATGCCTGGGTTGCGGGCCAGGTTCCCAGTGAGGGCCATGTGAGAGGCAACCATACATTGCTCTTTCTCCCTCCCTTCTCCTCTCTCTGAAAATAAATAAATAAAATCTTAAAAAAAAAAGAAGTGTACTTCTTAAAAAAAAAAAAAAAATTCACTGAAGCTGAACACAGCCTCTCAAGACAATGCCAGCTGGTTCACTGATAAAGATGAGTTCCTAGAATACTACCTAGCAGGGGAAGCCTGTACTGTAAGGGGCCCGCCCTCCAGAAGATAATCTTGGGTTGTTTTTTTTAGGGTCCACTCCCATATAAGTAAATACATAGAAAATGAACTAGGAGGCTACATACTGGGTCTCTGGGAAGTTGGAGGAAAGGAGGGCAGCGAGGGAGATTTTATATTTTACTATTACTATATGTGTATTGTTTACTCTTTTATAATAAAAATGTAGTCATTGGTCTTTAAAACTTTAGCATTTCACCTTTTTTTTTTTTTTTTTTAAAGATGATCCAAATGGTAGTATTTGAGGCTTCACTTCTGGGACCATATTCTTAAGGAGTAAAATTGGGTTGAGAATTTAATAGAATCATAACAGTGGAATGATTTTACGTCTATTGTTTCAACTCGTGAAGAGTAGTCAGTGACATTTGCCATCCCTTTCGAGTCTTGGAACTTATATAAACCTAGTCTATTATGCAAAATTTTGCCTTTTGGCCTAAAGATACTGAATAAAATGTGTCCTGTGAAAGCATCCATAAGCTAAGTTTACTGTGTAATACGGAGTAGATGGTCAAGAATATCCTTCTCTTATTTATCCAGCACAGGGATTTTCCGTGTGGATCTGGTTCTTGCCACCACTTTTCATGGTCAGAGTTGGGTATTCTATAAGTGCAGTGCTGTCCGAGAAACAAAGCTAAGCCTATGCAGAAAAAGCGTAGCTTGATAGCTAGAAAACAGCTGGGGACTGGCACAGCTGAATTACATACCCTGGCAGGTTTTGTTACCTAGGGCTGGTTGCTTAATTTTCAATGACCTCAATTTATTTGGCTGTACGTCACTTAGTTCTGAGTGTGATATCCCCACTGGTGCTCAGGGAGAAATGTGAGCAGTGATAGCAGGGAGCAGGAATATTGAAGTGTGTCTTTGAACTGATTTAAATTGGTGTTGATGGCATGATAATGAATTATCCACTAAAAGTCATATGTGTATATAAGAACCCTATGGCTCTCGAGGTTAAAATTACTCTGCTAGGGGAAGACAGTAAAGTTGTATTTAAAGTGTCTCTAAATCATTTTCTTGATACAGTCCAAATTATAAATTTTTTTCTAAGTGATGTGTTAGTATTGTTGCTTAAATAAGGACTCATCCAAAAGCAGGATTTTTTTTTTTCACGACTTATGTACATCTGAGGCAATAGTTAAAATGTGGGTAAGTGAAACCAGCTAAAGTTTTTCTTTTATTAAATTCCTAATTCCTTGGACATGTTTTTCATTGATGTCTATTGAAAATTTAAAGACCATTGGGATATTAGATATGGCAAAAATATTTATAAATATCATTCTACTATGCTGTTGACTTTAAAAATCTTGGAAATTAAATAGTATATTTAATCAAAACTCTATCCCTATGTCTTAAAGAATCTAATTATTACAATTGTTATTATTATTAGTCTGTGTTTTCTTCAAATTGCCTTCTCTGTTTTAAAGTGTTTCTTGAATCTGGTTTCATGGCTCCATTATTTTATATGACTTTTTATAAAATTTTAAAAATGTGTTTGTCTCTTTTCAGAACTGCTAAAGTGGCTTCTGGCCAGCAAAAACATCTTCTCTTTGAGGTGCAACCCGGGTCTGACTCCTCCGCGTTTTGGAAAGTGGTTGTACGGGTGATCTGTACCAAGGTGAGGGTGATGGGGGCTTCCATGCAGAGTTTAAACTGTTTCGGTGCTCAGACCACATTTAATAGTGTAATAGAATATGGTAAAAATAAATATTTATAATTTGGTTATTACTGACATTTATTTATAAAGCTATATAAAACAGTTTTGATACTGTTATTGCCTTCCATGTTAATTGTTTGAATCTCACTTGTTATATAATTACCATATAGCAGAGATTTTTATAATCAAGAAAGGTGGTAATAAACTCTCATCCTTCCTTCTGCCTGTCCTTTTGGATTTAGCTGGCTGTAGAATCCTAAGGTGACATCCTACTTAGCTCTAAGATGACTCCTTAAAAATTAAAATTATCTTAGGAGATCATTTCTTTTAAGAACACTGGGTTTTATTTATTTAATAATAATTTTTAAATCCATTAGAAGGTTTGTTTTTTTGTTTTGTTTTCTTTTAGTAATTTTTAGTTATGGAGTGATTTTTTTCACCATCAATATACTGTCTCTTAGTTCATCTTTAAATTTTAGATAATTGAATGTATCAACTGTGCTAAAAAATGTAATGGCAGCTGTCATAGAGTATTTGGAAGCCTTATCCACCAATGGGTTGATTACAATAGGTGGTTTTTAACCTTTCTGAGCCCTTGGTGAAAATTAAGGAACAAATTTTGTTAGCCCTTCTCCTATCCCAACTCCTACTCTAAAACCAACAATGAAATCATCCATATGCATATAGACAGTAAATTGGGCATTCACGAGTGCCCTGAGGTCCATTCCTGACAACTCATACCTGGGTAAGGAGACTTTTTCCTTTCGTGTCATGATCAGCAGAGTGTCCTGTACATCCTGTCCCCACCTCACCCCCTGACCTTATCTTCTCCCACTCCTCCCTCTCCCGTTCTGTTCCAGCCGCCCTGGGCTCCTTGCTGGCCTCCTTGTGCTCCTCGCCAGGTACACTTCTGCCCACAGCCTGTGCACTTCCTGTTCACTCAGCCTGGAATGGCCTTTCCCCCAAACATCTATGTGCTCATTCTTACACCCTTTTCAGTTCTTAAATGTCACCTTCTCTGTGAGGCCTTCCCTGCAACCCATTAGCATTTCATCTCTGTTAGTCTTCTCTGTAACACATTTCTGTCCAGTGTGTATTTATTGTCTGTCTTTCCTACTTACAGTGTAATCTCCATGAGGCGGGGTTTTTCCTCTTACATATGCTACATCAGCGGTGCTTAGAACAGTACACATATTACCTATAACATTATAGGTAGTCAGTAAATACTTGTTGCATGAATCCTCTGATTATAATAGTTGCAGCTTGATAAACTTTGCTATTAAATACTGTGTCTATATGAATTATTCCCTAATTTCTTCTGACCTATACAGTTCCAAAGGAAGACTGGCCCAGTTTCTTCAGCTCTGGAAATCTATTTTGTAATCCATAAATTCCTATTACCTTTAATTCTATTTGTTCTCAACCCCATGTATAGTCTTCTACTACAAAGAATATCACACATTTGCATGTCCATATGGATCTTACCATCCCAAAATTTAATCAGTTGTGATTATTAGCAATGGTTCTGCCATTTTTACAACATGGACTCTTGTGGCATTCAGCTTGATTTCTGATGGTTCAAGTGATGGTTGTTCTATAGTTTCGTTGTAATTTTGATGTGGTTGTGTGAGGAGGCAAGCTGTGTTTGCCTATGCCTCCATCTTGGCCAGAAGTAAAAATTAATTTCTTAAGTCTGGGGAACTTGCCTGATCTCATCAACTATAAACAAGATGATGCCTAATCACCTCTACAGGGTTGAGTATCAAACGACATAAATTTGTGTACTACTTTAAGCCCCATAAATGGAGGGGATGGACATTTATTTGCTCAGATTCTTGCTCTCTTGTTGGGTATTTTGCAGACCTGGAAAACGTGTATTTCCTAAGATGCTTTACTAAGTATTTGTTCCTCATTTTGGGGAAAAACTGATCAGAGAAATTATTGAGGTGTTTTTTTTTATTTTTTTTTTCTTTTCATTTTCTTCTTATATTTAGATTAATAAGGGCAGTGGCATTGTGGAAGCATCGCGGATCATGAATCTGTACCAGTTTCTTCAACTTTATAAAGACATCACAAGCCAGGCAGCAGGAGTGTTGGCACAGAGCTCTGCCTCAGAAGACCCCGGTGAAAACTCATCGTCTGTGACATCTTGTCAGGCCAGTCTTTGGATGGGAAGGTATGCAATACACAAGCACCATGTTTCTCTCATTTCCTCATATGCAGGCTACTAAAATCTCATAAATATTTTTGCTGGTGCTCTTTGTGACATCTTAAATCCCATTACTTTTCGTCTCACTTGATATGATATCCCAGATCAGCTTTTGGCTTCCTCTGTGCATCAGGACACTGTTAGAGCACCGAATCAGAGAGAAGCTAGCGTAGCTCACGTCAGGTAATGCTCTGTCAGCCCCATTTCCGTGAGCCCGCTGTCCCCTCCGCATCAAGTGTCTCCTCTTGATGACAAAAGACTTATCGTTAATACCCCTCTTATAATAGATATTTAGGTTCTTGGACAATCAAGCCCTGCAGGAAATTAGGTCTAAGAATGGCAAAATCATTCCAATTTCCTTAAAAGTATATAATTGGAGCATTCAAGTTGTAAACATTGGCCCCAGCGTTTGGCAGCGCACTCAGGAATGAACAGGTAGTTGATGTACATATCACATACACCAGAAGGAAATGAAGTCAGCCAGAGGTTTCTGTGATGGTGCTTGTTTACTCAGGCCTAATACATTATTGTTCTATCTAAACTTTCTTTCCCTTCTCGGGACTGCTTTTGGCATGTGAAAGCTCCCACCTGCTGCCATCTGAGAACCATGACCATAATTTAAATGGGTAAACGCCTCACTGGAAAGCCTTACGTGGTTCCAGACATGTGGACATCCTGTCTTACTGTCATGTAGTGTACGCAGCAGAAACTTGTGTTGACAGTGTCTTTTACCTTAAAGATACATTTAATAAGAATTTCTCTTTTATTGCTCCAGTTGCATTTTCTCGTCTATTCTTAACCAACTGGTTTCCAAATACGATGTTTTAGTAAAATTGTATTTTCCATTTATCACTTTCTGTTTATCTATAATAGGAGTGTTTGGTTTTCTAGGTTTGGGCTGTATAAATGTTACTGAAATGCCAAAAGAGTTTCAGAACATTATAGGCAGCATTAAGGCTTATCTTTTCTGTATTTTTTAAAGGTACTCTTTCAAAGACAAGTGTCTGATTTTCTGCTTTTTTTCCTCTCCCTCTTCAAAATGGCGATTATTTATACACAGTATTTCGAAAGCCAAGAATAATGTTCGCCAGTATAGTAGAGTGCTATGGTAGCAAATGAAATGAAAATAATTTTTTCTTGTTGCAATCATCTTAACGAAGGAGAGAAGATTTTTCTTCCTTTTCAAGTGCCCTCAAGACTAGAAATTCAGTGTCGGATCAGGGTAGAACTGCTTCTTGCCTTTGTATGTTCTTTTAGTTTGGGGGGTTTTTTATACCCTGATAATAGAAGACTAGACTTTTCACGTTGAAGGGGATTTTAAGAGATTTTTTTTGGGTTCAGCCTTACATTCGATGCATATTTCTATTAGTGGTTTACATTTATTGAGTACTTACAGGATATTAGGCATTCTAATGAGCACTTTCCATGTATAAACTCGTTAAATCACATAGAAATTGGCCTGAGATTCACATTCTGGCCTGTCTGGCAATACAGCCGTGCTGCCATTATTTCTCTCTGGTTCCTAAAGATCCTGTGCTACAGTGCCTCCTCAACTTCGATGGTGATTTGGAGGAGAAGCTTGAGATTTACCAAGGCCCCAGGTAGTGTCGCTGCTGCTGACTGATGAATAATGCTTTGAATAGTGAGACTCTACTGATGACATTTAGCCAAGTGGTTGTCCAACTTGTACTTGAAACCTGCAGTTACGTGGGACTCACAGCCTCAGAGCAGCAAGCCTTTTCTTGTACAGACGGTTCTGACTACTCTGACGCCTCCCCTCTGTGCTGTTTTCCTGGGAGAGCCGAAGTCGGGCTCTCTCGAGGCATCACAGCACAGACTCTCGAACCAAGTTGCCTGCATCCAAATTCTGGCTATCCTCCTAACTGTGTGACTTGGAACAAGTCACCAAACTCTCTTTCCTTGGTTTTCTCGTCTTTTAAAAGAGGATGATAACAATAGTATCTGCTTCATAGGACCCTTGAGAGAATTAAGTAAGTTATATATATAAAATGCTTATAACAGTACCTGACCCATACTAATATGTCTGTAGGAGTTATCTATCATGATTAGTAAATTACTACCGTAGTCTACTTATTTCAGTGGCAGTGCCTTTTGGAATTCCACCAGAAAAATCTGTTCTCTGTTCCAGCCCTTCATATATTTGAAAAGAGTAATCAAATTCCCACCGAGCCTCTGTTCTCCAGGATAAGCATCCCCAGTTCCCTCAGCCATTGTTTATATGAGTCTTTTCTGGGTCCCAGAGGCCTGGATGGCCTGTCAATATGTCTTTCAAGTTAGGGATCACAGAACTCAGTGCTCCACAAGTGGCCCAGCAAGGACAAGGAGAGCAAGACTCTTCTTCCTTCTTCTGGGCACCGCACTGCTGGGAAGGTAGCGGAACACGAAGTGACAGGTTCCATTGGCTGTTTCTGTGTCTCCTGTTCTTTCCTTTACCTCTGTCCAGAATGCTGCTCTTCATAGCTCTCTGCGCCTCACTTTCAAGCTCTGTCCTTCAGAGAACGCTGTCACTCTTCACAGATTCAGTTACATCTGGTGCTGCTGGCACCCAAGTCCACATCCTTAGATGTAAACTGTAGGCACCTCCAAGCAGAGACCCCAGTTCGTCTGGGTCTGGCACAGTATGTGGCACCGAAAAGGCACTTAAACATTGAAATTAATATTATGTAGGGAAAAAAATCAAATACATTAGATCTACATCCCTCTAGGTTTTCATTCAGTTTCCCACTTCAGTTCAGCGGCTACCTTGTTTCTCCCTATGACTGAAGCATAACATTTAATCTCTTACCACATCCTGACCATTGTCTTTCATAAAGCCCCTCAGGCCAGGCCCCAGTTCCTCCCGAGTGGATCGCTGAGTAGGGATGTCACTGGTTTTCCTCCCTCTAGATTGCCCCTCATGCTGCACTTCAGTCAGTCTTCCTAGAGTCTTATTTCAGTGGGGGTTTACTTTCCTCTTGATCAAACTCTGATTGTAGTTTGCTTATCAGGTCAAGCTTAAACTTTTCATTTTGATATTCAAGGATCAATTTATCTCTGCCATATTTAAGCAACCTTTTCTCTCCGTTTTATTCCTGGAGCATCACACCAGGCTCCTTGTTGCACACACACACGCAGTATTTTTCCTGCCTCCATAGCTTTGTTTATTCACCCAGCGTGTCCTTTGTCAAAATGCTATCATTTTTCTACCTCATCTTTCCAACAAGTTTGAAATATACTCATTTCCTCCTTCTTTACTTCGAACTTACTACCTGTAATGCACATTTGCTTATATTCTGTTTTCTGTTCAAATTGATGTATTTTAAAGTGATATTTCAATGTCTTACATACAGTAGTATAAACACAGCAGGGAATTAAAAACATGTTAGCAGTAGCTTCTACCCTTAAGCTTATAGTCTAGTTGCTATGCATTGAAACATTCAATTTTTGTGTAATTAAAAAAGTAATACGTGCTTGATGAGGAAAACCTAAAAATTACAGAACAGCACAAAGGATAAAAGCAAATTAAAGTCGCTTCAAAAAATACTTATTGAGAACCAAAGACAGAGTCCCTTTATTCAAAGAACTTACAGTTTTTGGATCGGCCCACCAATGAACAGCCAACTGAAATACATTGTTTTAGTTCTTTAATTGCAGCAGATGTTGGTTTTGAGAACAGGGAGATGATCTTGTGAGCTGAGTTGCTGAGGTTGGAGTTTACTAAACTCACAAAGGTATCCCGAGAAAGGAAAGCAGCACACGCAGAGGCACTGGGCTCACACAGGGCGCTCGAAACTGTGGCGGGAGTGGAGTAGTTGACATCTCTTTTCTTCCCAAGATGAAAGAGCTCCTTCAGGACAGAGACTTTGCTTTCTTTCTCCTTTCTATTTGCTATAGCACCCAGTAGTTGAGACGAAGCAATTTTTTCATTTGTATGCTCATTATCAGCATCGGCACAGGAAGGCCCTAGTGGCAAGGTCCATATACTAGAGAGCTTTGTGTCCTGCATGGTGAATGAATCATATATTGGTTGAACTCATTTATATAAATTTAATAGGATCTAAATGGGCTAAGTTGTTTTCAGAAAGACCTGCATATTTCCAGTTTTTGTTCATATTTTCTTTTAGCCATTGCAGAATGTATCTTTTATCCAGTCTTTCTGTATGAAATTTGCCCCTTACTGCTTCTTCCCTAATAAAATTGCCTTCCCTGAAAGGTATGTTGATTTAGTCTGATATTGCATGTCATCTGCTTAATCTGAGGGCACATAGATGTTTGATAATGCTTTTTAAGTCAATGGAAATAAAGTTTAAACTATAACAACAGCAAAGTATTGTTCCAGCTCAGTTTTCTCATTGCAGAGTGAAGCAGCTGACTGATGAGGAGGAGTGCTGTATCTGTATGGACGGTCGAGCTGACCACATCTTGCCTTGTGCCCACAGCTTTTGTCAGAAGTGCATTGATAAATGGTAAGTTATCTGCTATCTTCATGGAATAGGCAAAGATCAAAGGGGAGCATATAAATGAATAAATTCCAAAAAATACAAAAATACTACAGTTAAGTACAAGAGATTTTGTTCTTTAGTACTCTGAATTTTTTATTTATTTATTTATTTATTTTTAGAGGGAAAAGGTGGGAGAAAGAGAGGGAAAGAGACATCAATGGCTGCCTCTTGTGCGCCCCCTACAGGGGGTGTGGGGGGACCTGGCCTGCAGCCCAGGCCTGTGCCCTGACTGGGAATAGAACCCACGACCCTTTGGTTAGCAGGCCTGCACTTAATGCCCTGAGCTCTACCAGCCAGGGCAGTACTTTGAATTTTATGGCATTCCTCCGAGTGGTTAAAAATGTAAATGTGAGGATGTATTTTAGTTTTGACAGTTTACTTTTGCTTAAGGAGATTTGTGCCTGACTTGAGTCTAGAATTGCATGCTTCCATTTTTCCTTTATATGTGATTAGTGGAGATAATGTGAACCCCTGCGTAATTGGACCTGGAGGGAACTTGAGAGATCAGCTAGTCACACTCATTAATTCACAAAGTAAGGATCCCATCTAGGGGAATTTATAATTGGTGTCCAGTAAACTACGTATATTTAAAGTACAGTTGGATACATTTTGACACACGGACATGCACAGAAGCCGTCATGACAGTACAGACCATGGTCAAGTCCAGCAGCCCACAGAGCCGCCTGTGCCCTGTTGCAGAGCCTCCTTCCCACGCCTTCCCCTCACGCCCAGGCAGCCACTGCTCCGCTCTCACCCACTCTGAAATAGTTTGGGTTTTCTAGAATTTTTATAACTGAAATCACACAATATATACTCTGCTTTTGTCTGGCTTCTTTCTTTCAATATGATTATTTTGAGATTTACCCATGTCGTATCAGTAGTTCCTTTTTATTACTGAATAGTATTCATTGTATGGATTTATCATAGCTTATTAATCCATTCACCTGTTGATAGACATTAGGTTGTTTCCAATTTTTGGCTATTACAAATAAAGCCTTTTTTAAACTTTGTATTTTTTAAATTTTGACATGTTTCTTTTGCTAAATAAATGGAAATTCAGTCTCCAAATTTAGAAGTTAAAAACACTACTTTTTTTCAGAACCTGCCCATCTATCCAAAAGTATAAAATCTAGATCTCTTCAAATACCAAGTGAAAGACAGTTATCTTTATAATGACATAAATAAAAATAAAACAGTATTACAAAAACCACTTTCACTTATAAAAAGGACAAGGTTTTAGCGCATACGGTATTGGCAAGCCTGTGGAGAAACTAGCACTTTTATATATTGTAGGTCAGTATATAAATCGGTGCAGCTGCTTTGGAGTACATTTTGGCAATATCTATTAAGTTAATTTTTTTAAATTTATTTTATTGATTATGCTATTACAGTTGTCCTATTTTCCTCCCTCTATCCTCCCACTGCCCCACACCCCCCCACTCCCTGTCCTTTAGTTTTTGTCCATGGGTCATACACATAAGTTCTTTGGCTTCCACATTTCCCATACTATCTCAACCTCCCCCTGTCTGTTTTCTACCTACTGCTTATGCTACTTATTCTCTGTACTTTTTCCTCCTTTCTCCCCCTTCCACTCCCCTGTTGATACCCCTCCATGACTTATATAAATCCCTTTAACATTTCATATAATAAAGGCTGGGTGATGATGAACTCCTTGAACTTGACCTTATCTGAGAAGCACTTTATCTGCCCTTCCATTCTAAATGAAAGTTTAGCTGGATAGAGTATTCTTGGATGTAGGTCCTTGCCTTTCATTACTTGGTTATACTTCTTTCCAGCGCCTTCTTGCCTAAAAGGTCTCTTTTGAGAAATCAGCTGACAGTCTTATGGGAACACCTTTGTTAGGTGATTGTCTCGTTTTCTCTTTTTACTTCTAGGATTCTCTCCTTATTTTTAATCTTGAGTAATGTAATTATGATGTGCCTTGGTGTGTTCCTCTTTGGGTCCAACTTCTTTGGGACTCTCTGAGCTTCCTGGACTTCCTGGAAGTCTATTTCCTTTGCCAGATTGGGGAAGTTCTCTTTCATTATTTGTTCAAATAAGCTTTCAATCCCTTGGTCTTTCTCTTCTCTTTCTGGCACCCCTCTGACCCAATGTTCGGACATTTACAGATGTCCTGGAGGTTCCTAAGCCTCTCTTCATTTTTCAAATTCTTGTTTCTTCATTCCTTTCTGGTTGAATGTTTTGCTCTTCCTTCTGCTCCACACCATTGATTTGAGTCCCAGTTTCCTTCCCATCGCTATTGGTTCCCTCTACATTTCCTCTCATTTCTCTTAGCGTATTCTTCATATTTTTATCTAATTTGCGACCAAATTCAACTAATCCTGTGAGCATTCTGATTACAAGTGTTTTGAACTGTGCATCTGATAGGTTGGCTATCTCTTCATGGCTTAGTTTTATTTTTTTCTGGAGTTTTGATCTGCTGTTTCATTTCGACCATCCTTCCCTTTCTCTGCATGCCTGTTACTTTAAGGGGCGGAGCCTTAGGTGTTCACCAGGGCGGGGTAACCCATGTTGTTGTGTTGTGAGGCTGCCTGTGGGAGCGGGGCCTGAGACAGAACAAGGGCGCTTGCTCTGCTCTCCACCGCTCCCAGTCACCTCACTTGACACCCACAAGCAAATTGGGCCCATCTGCGCTGGTTTACTGGTAGGTGGGCCTGTGCAGATCTAAGTCCCTGTGGGTCTCTCCAGTGAACTCTGCCGTGAGGCTGGGAGTTGCTCCCGCAGCTGCCACCTCAACCCCCACAGGTGTCTTCAGTCGGTGGTTTGAGGCTTTTTTTCCCTGCAATGGTGGGTTGCGCGGTCTGCTCCGCTCCCCAGCTTTTTCTCCCAGTTTATCTGCACACAAATGAGGGACCGCCTGGTCCACCAGTCTTGGCCCCAGTGGGTCTGGGTCGGCCAGCCACGGGCTTCTCCAGGTGCGCTGGCCGCGGGTTTCACGGAGGAGGCGGGTCATGGGATTCTCCCGGCAGCTGCACAAACCGCAGGCTCCCCATGCACTCTCCACCCCACTTACCAGTCTGGATGACGTGTCTTCTTTAACTTCTTGGTTGTGGGACTTCCAAACAGTTGGATTTTCTGTCAGATCTGGTTGTTTTTTGTTTTTAAATTGATGTTTTCCCTCTTTTGGTTGTGCAAGGAGGTACAGTGTGTCTACCTACGCCTCTATCTTGGCCAGAAGTCCCTTTTTTTAATTTTAAAAGCAACTTAACGAAGCATAATATACATGCAATAAAATGTACCCATTTTACATATATATTTCAATACATTTTGACAAATTTTTACAACCATGTAACCAGCATAACAATCAAGATACAGAACATTTCCCTCTCCCCAGAAAGTGCCTGTGACGAAGTCAGTAACAGGAATTGGAGATCTTTGCGTATATTATAGTTGATACGAAAGTCGCAGATACTTTTTTATCACATTATGTAAAGTAAATATCATTTACTATCATCATCACTACTTTGAAATCATGGCAGTTTTCAAACTCACTAGAATACACTTACAAATAAAGCTTTTATGAACATTTGTGGGAAAGTCATTTTATGGACATGTATTTTGCATTTTTTTCTTGGGTAAATACCTAGAAGTAGAATGGCTAGATCACGTGTTAGGTATGTTTAACTTTTTAAGAAACTGCTGACTGTTTCCCAAGGTAGCTGTGTCAGTTTACACTTCCACCGGCGGTGGAGGAGAGTTGCAACTGCCCCACAACCTTGTCAGCACTTGGTATGGTCAGTCCTTTCCGTTTTAGCCATTCTTTAGGTGTGTAGTGATAGCCCATTGTGATTTTAATTTGCATTTCCCTCCTGACGTGATATTGAGCATCTTTTCATGTGCTGATTTACCATCTATTTGTCTTCTTTAGTGAAGTGTCATTCAAAGTTTGAGAGCTCTTTATGTATTATTGGTATATATCCTTTATTAGATATATGATTTGCAAATACTTTCTCCCACTCTGTGATTTGCCGTTTCATTCTCTCAAGAATGTCTTTCAAAGAGTAGAAGTTTTTAATTTTGACAAGATCTAATATATCAGTTTGTGATTTATGGAGACTGATCTTAGTGTCATATCTAAGAATCTCTGTCTATCTTCTGAAAACTTTATTGTTTTTAGGTTTTTACATTGGGGCCTATGACCCACTTTGACTTAATTTTTTATTGTAGTATGAGGTATTAATCAAAATTCTTTTTTTGCATATGGCTCCAATTTCTCCAGCACATTTTGTTGAAAAGACTATCTATCCTCAGTAAATTGCCTCTGCACCTTTGTTGAAAAGCATTTGTTCAAATACATGTGGGTATATTTCTGGGTTCTGTTCTCTTCCATTGATCTGTTTGTCTATTTCATACCAATACCGCAATATCTTGATTATTATCTAGCTTTTAAAATCAGGAAGTGTTCATCCTCAAACTTTGTTCTTCTTTTTCAAAGTTGTTTTGACTGTTCCAGGTGTTTTGAATTTCAATATGAGTTTTAAAATCAACTTGTCAGTTTCTACAAAAAAGCTGTAAGGATTTTGGTTGGGATTGGAGATCAGCTTGGAGAATGTTAACTCAATACCCAGTCTTCCAGTCCACAAACACAGTGTATCTTCTCCATTTATTTAAGTCTTGTTTAATTTCTCCTATCAATTTTGTAGTCTTCCTTGTTGCGTTATCTTTGACAGATTTATCCCTACATACTTTATATTTCTTATGCTATTTTAAATGGTATTTTTAAATTTCAGTGTATGATTATTTGTTACTAGTATATAAAAATAAAATAGTTTTTTGTGTTTCAATTCTTATATTCTGCAACCTTATTAAACTCATTTATTAGTTTGATAGCTCTTTTGTAGATCGCTTAGGATTTTCTTAAATGTCTGAACATCATTTTTCAAAAATATTTTTTCCGAATATAGAATTCTAGACTGATAGAATTTTTTTCAGTACTTAAAGGTGTTGCTTCATTCTCATTTTTCTTGCATTGTTTCCTATCAGAAATCTCATCCTTATCTTTTTTCCTGTGTGTTTATTGTACCTTTTTTTCCCTCTGGTTGCTTCTAAGGTGTTTGTTTGTTGTTGTTGTTTTAATTTTAACTGGTTTTGATAAATTTGATTATGATGTGCCTCAGAGTAGTTTTCTTCACATTCCTTGTTCTTAGGGTTCATCAGATTCTTTGGATTTGTAGGTTTATGGTATCGTCAGTTTTGGAAGTATTTTAACCATTGTTTCTCAAATATTTTTTTCCGTTCTCTCCCTCTCCTTCTGGGACTGCAGCTGCACGTGAGACCACTTGAACTTGTCCCGCAGCGCACTGATGCTGTTGTCCTTTTTTTAATGTTTTTAGTCATTCTGTCTGTGTTTTATTTTGGATAGTTAATAGTGCTGTGTCTTTTTAAATCGCTGATCTTTTTTTCTACGATGTCTAACTTGCCATTAATTCCCATCCAGTGTGTTTTTTTACTTCAGATATGGTATTTTCATCTCTAAAACTTTGATTTGAAATTTTCAATATCTTTTATATCTCCACTTACATGTTTGATCTTTCCTCTAGTATTTTTTTAATATGTGGAATACGGGTATTATAACCTTTAATTTTCTTCTGTTAATTCTCACATCTGTGTTAGTTTGGATTGGTTTTCATTGGTTTTCTCTTCACTTTGGGTTGTATTCTTCTGCTTCTTTTTATGGCTGGTAGTTCTTGATTGGATGCCAGGCATTGTGATTTTTACCTTTTTGGGTACTGGATATTTTTGCATTACTATAAATATTCTTGAGCTTTGTTCTGAAATATAGTTACTTGGAAACGGTTTGATCTTTTTGCGTCTTACTTTTACGATTTGTTAGGCAGGACCAGAGCAGTGTTTAGTTTAGAGCAAATTATGTCCTGCGAATGAGGCAAGGCCCTCAGAGTACTTACTCAGTGCCCTGTGAATTACAAGGTTTTCCAGTCTGGCTGATGGGAACGAGCAATGTCCCAGGCCCTTTGTGAGCTTTGGGTACTGTCCCCTCAAACCCTTTTGGGTGATTCCTCAGCATCAAGTAGCTTCCTCACATGCACACACTGCTGAATATATACTAGGGGGACCATCGGCATATTCGGGAATTTTCCCTTCGTGCAGCTTTCTCCACACCAGTTCTCTGCCCTGTGAACTCTAGCTGCCTCAGCCTCCTGAGAGTCTCAGCTCTGTCCCTTCAACAAGGGGAGCCTACCAAGCTCCACCTAGGATCCCCCTGCTTCCTCTGGCCCAGAAACTCTCAAGGCAGTAAGCTGGGCCAGTTACAGGGCTCATCTCCTTTGTGTCCCATCTCTCAGGGGTGATTGTCCTTTGTCGTCTGATAGCCTTCCAATCTGTGCCTATTGGCCAGAAGCAGGAGTTGACTTTTTTAAAATTGTAACTTTTGTGTGCAGAAGAGCACACACATTATCTTGTAAAGTATCTCTGAGGAACCAAAAATGAAACTGAGTAACAGAGTGTATACCAACTCTAGTGTTCACATTTAGTCTTTGGAACACATTCTTAGTTTTTGCACAAAAGCCAAAGATCAGTTGATACAATTTAATTACTTTGGTCTCAGATTTCACTGAGAGATGAAGAGAAAAGCATTCTCCCTGCATGACATGTTTCTGGCTCAAATATGGTATTTTGAAATTTCCAAAATAATGTTGACAAGACAAAAAAATCCCTTTGGAAAACATCTTATTTAAGTGATCATGTATAAGCTCTTTCCTGTCAGGAAAATTCTTCTGCGTGTAAAGTTATCTTTTATTTTAAACCTCGAATATTTCCACTTCATTGTCTGTAGTGGCAAAACACAGGAAAAAACCTAAATGTTCTTCCCTGGGAGACTAGTTAAAAGAATGGTAGCCTATTCATATAGTGTGTGTTTAGAAGAATAGATAGCTCTAACGTACTGGTACATAACAGCCTCCAAGATATATTGACAAGTTAAAAGAGAAAAAAGCAGCCCTGGCTGCTGTGGCTCAGTGGATTGAGTGCCAGCCTGTGAACCATAGGGTTACTGGTTTGATTCCCAGTCAGGGTACACAGCTGGGTTTCGGGCCAGGTCCCCAGTGGGGGGATGCAGGAGAGACAACCACACATTGATGTTTCTCTCCCTCTCTCTCTCCTCCCCTCCCCATCTCCAAAATAAATAAATAGAAATCTGAAAAGATGTAAAAAGCAGCACTGTGTGTGCTGCTCATGCCTGGTCTATCTCTAGAAGAATGTATGACAAGCCAGCAGTGTTGCTGGCCCCTGGGGGTAAGAATCAAAGACTAGGGTGGAGGGGGAGTTTTATTTTTCACTGTATACTTTCATGCTATTTACTTTTTTAAAAACCATGTACATGTATTACTTTTCAAACAAACCTGTTTTTTAAAAGAAGAAAAAGAAAAACCGTTCTTTAATTGACTTCTCTAATAGGAGTGACCGACACAGGAATTGCCCTATTTGTCGCCTGCAGATGACTGGGGCAAATGAATCTTGGGTGGTGTCAGATGCACCCACTGAAGATGACATGGCTAACTATATTCTGAACATGGCTGACGAGGCCGGCCAGCCGCACAGGCCCTGACCTGGGGCGAGTGTGTGTTGCTGTCGTGGGCCCCAGGCACTTCGGCCCTGGAGAAAGAATGGGGGAGTGGGGGGTGGCTCCGGCACAGAGCGCGCTTTTCCCCACCCTCTCGTTTTTTCCCTTTTCTGACACTTTGTCCCATTTCTTTTGATAAACTTTTCATGTCTTCCATTTATGGTAAACTGAAATTTGCTACTGTTTTAGATCGTGTTTTCCTACTACTTACCTGTTCTAATATAGTATATTAGAACTAATTGCTCTTGAATCCTTTGCTGAGGTAACCGCAGCATTACCAGGGGCTTCTGAAGCACTACTATTTTTCAGGGCAGGAGTATTCTGAAATCTATTTAGGTAGGTTTAAAATAAACCGTGAATGTTAAAAAGTTGTAGACACTGAGAGAAAATTTTAAATGACAGATAATGTAGAATACATCAAAGTGCATGTTGCTACCTAAATTAGTCTTTCTGCTGGAATCTAAGGAGTATGTATGCCCCCTTGTGGTTAATTATTGCTCCTTTAATAATTTTTACTTGAAAAAATCCACTGTTCTTTCATAACTTTAGTCATGTGTTTCAGAACTGCATGATTTTTACTTAAAAGCCTTTTTTTTCCCCATGCTCTATAATTTGGGTGAAGACTATAAAGTCAGGTGCAACTTAGCCGTATAAATGGATTTCTGATGGGGAATCTTCTTGACTGTTCTAGAAATGCTTTCCCACAGCTGGAGAACTATTCTAAATAGCTTTTGAAAATGCTCATGCATCTTGGAGTTTCAGAATAAAATTTTCGTCCCAGATCCTAAATTTTATATGTCCAAATTATGAAAAATCATTCAATATTGGTTTATGGTGCTTTTATTTTCTTAATTTGAAAGCATCTTTCTGACACCAAGACCACAGATTTCTTAGATTAAGAGAGAAGAAATTAGGATGTAGCCTTTTAACCATATGTACATAAAAACACCTCTGAAAATTAGGAGATAATTTGGGATACTTACTGTTTCATTCTACTTCTTTTGAAATACTTTGAAAGAGTATAGTTGTAATGGAATTATAATGTTCAGTGTCAGTTCAACCATCTTTTTAAAAATGTTTGCTTATAAAGTAAAATTTCTGTTTCATGTTAAACACTATTATTTCAGCATGTAATAAAACTAGGGCCTGATGTCTCCTTTTAAAAAAATGTTAACATTCCATATAACTTTTCTGACTTCTTTGTAAGTTGCAAATGTTTTCTGAAGTACCAAAGTATACAATTAAGGTTGCTGCTTATTGATGGCAAAATTCTTGGATACTAGGATTTTAATAGGCATGCAAATTAAATAATTCATTTTTAATGTCTGACCAAAGGTGGCTTGACTTTTACTCCCAAAATACTGATAACTAATTGGTGGATATTCACAATGGGGGCAGGTCAGTACCAAATAGCTAAATGGATATTTATGCCAAGTCCTGAGCTCTATCATATTGACCTGGCAATGTACTCTGTGGTTGTGTGACCTTGGGAAAGTCCCTTCCTCCGGTTTGTAGGTTCATACTTTAGAAACTGAGACTTCATTTGTGGTTCTCAGCAGTAGAATTTATTTCAGCAGTAGAAATTTTCCCCCAAGTAAAATCTTATCCAGAACCCATAAATATGTGTGCTGCATGCATGCACCTCTTTATAAATTCATATCTTATTAGCATAAATTTCCTTATATAAACTTCATATACTATTATACTAAATATTATAAAGTCAGTCAGTGAAAACATGTATTAATGCATTGGTGACGTCCAGTATATTAGAATTTGGTGAATAACACAGTTGTATGATGGGACATGGTTTTTAAATTAATTTTTTTCCCAAAAAAATTGTTTAAATTAAATTCAAGTCATATTTGCAGTACCCTGACTCTCCTCCATGGAGCATTAGTATTCCATGGAACATATTTTGAAAATCTTGGGATAGATGATCCCCTGATATCTTTTTTAGCTCTAAGATTTTAAATTGTCCTTTTGGATTGGACTTGCTGAGTCCAACTCAGATTGCCTAATTTATGACCATTTCTGAAAATGAACAGAGTTGCTTCACAGACTTTTGGATCCTTCCCAGGTACAGCCAGCAACTTTATCCCTCATAGTCTTTTGCCTTTCAAGGGGTTACTTAACATGCGCACAGCAGCTTAATAATGCCCGGGCCTTTTTATTTGTCATTATGAGCCCCAAGAAACTAGCTCACCTACTGTGAAATATAAAGTGTTATTCTTAGCCTTATCTAATAAATGAGCAGTTTTTTGTTCACTCCATTAAACTGGGTAATAATTCTTAACATGTGAATATTAAGTATGTTGTATTATAATAACTAATCGTAAAAGTTGTAAATATGTTTAATGGATGAAATATATACTTTTTGTATTTGTATAGCTTTGTCTTTTTAATTATGACGTACTTAAATACACTTACTATGATAGGAAATATAATGTGCCTTCTATGATTTGTAAAACAGTTTCATGAACTCTAAGGAATTTGTTTTCTGTTACAGTTTTCCCTACCCTAACTTAGTAACAAAGGGTTTACTCACTATAATGCTATAGAACTTTAGTTCAAGAAAATGGATTTGACTATGTACTGAATTTGAGAATAATATCTGTTAGAGAAGTTGAGAATAATAGTATCTGTTTTATTCTTAGGATAAACTGATAATATTGTGCAATAAATAATCTTTTTCAAGTAAATTGTAGTTCATTGAAGAGATTTTTTTTCTTATGTAGTTTCATAGTCTTAAACACTAAGCGTTTGTATTTCTTAAAGGACTATTTTGTGTTGTGCCCTGGGGATTCGTGATGCAGATTCATTTAAAATCGGACTCAATTTTCTTGTACTTAATATGTATCTACGTGATGAGGCTTCTTGAAAATACCTTTTGGTTCAGTGATTTTTAACATCAGGAAGTTGGAATTATTAAAAGGCAGTTCAAAGAATTTGTTCTTTAACTGGTTTCTTCGTTAAAGTCAAGCTTAACTTGCTCTATCCAGGAATAAGAAACTACGTGGGAGTTAGGGAGGTCAGCCGATCACCCACATGTATGCTGGACAACACAATGACAATACAGTGTAAACAGTTTACAGCAGACTTCCATTGTTTTCTTATCTTTTTACCCTACTGGACAATAAAAACAATTGATATGGTATTCATCCTGTGACAGTGTTGATGTTTACCTTATAAAATCATTTCTAAGATAAATTAATGTGATTAGAGAAGCATGTTAGAATCTTAGTGCTGAGAATGGGAAAGCCACGTGTAAGAAGGAATGGTAATATATAATTAAATTTACTGGCATATGTCACCATAGAGATGAACACATTTTGGTATCAAGAGACATAGAAGCCTCCTCAGATATGTTTTGGTAATCTTGCAGCTGTGACTTACTCTTTTTTTCTTTTTTTTTTTTTTAAGATTTTATTTACTTATTTTCAGAGAGAGGAGAAGGGAGAGAGAAAGAGCAATGTATGGTTGCCTATATCACATGGCCCTCACCGGGGACCTGGCCCGCAACCCAGGCATGTGCCCCGACTGGGAATCGAACCGGGACCTTATGGTTCCCAGCCCGCGCTCGATCCACTGAGCTATACCAGCCGGGCTCTTTTAAAGATTTTATTTATTTATTTTTGGAGAGAGGGAGAGAAACATCAATGTG
The DNA here is from genome assembly GCA_004026765.1 of Micronycteris hirsuta. Taxonomy (NCBI): domain Eukaryota; kingdom Metazoa; phylum Chordata; class Mammalia; order Chiroptera; family Phyllostomidae; genus Micronycteris; species Micronycteris hirsuta. The sequence goes on from PVJI01007473.1 coordinate 30,379, forward strand.
TGGTTGCCTCTCACACACCCCCTACCGGGGACCTGGCCTGCAACCCAGGCATGTGCCGTGACTGGGAATCAAACTGGCAACCCTTTGGTTCTCATCCCACGCTCAATCTACTCACTGAGCTACACCACACAGGGCTGATTTATTCTTTATAATCTTATTCCCTGGCATCCTCTTTCTAATAAAATATTTATTTAGAGGTTGAGGATGTAAAAATTCCCGGGGAACTATATTTGTCTGATTAGTATTCCTTTTATTGAAGTTAGTTACACTTGTGCTTTATAATATAGTCATTGTTCAGGTATAGAATACTTAGGTATATTACCAACATATCACCTTCAGCTGTGTCTACAAATCCAGAAAAAGATAAATACTGTTTCCCCAACATAGCACTCAGGCACAAGAGAAACCCAGAGGAATGGTTTGCAATGCTGCTTTAATGCAGGATACGAGGAAGTAAAGGCCCAGGACAGTGTGGTGAATACCAGCGCAGGAGCTGTGATTTGTGTTCACGAGACAATAGGCAACAACACCGATCACGTCAGTGATACAGTTTGAAGTACATGACACGCACTGTGAGGTTGAGTCTTAGAGAACAAGGGATAACACACCTCAAAACCTGTTCCTTTAGAAACAGTTACCTCTGATTCTGTGAAAGAAAGTAGGCTTCACCCCCAGAAATGGCCAGCTGGGTACCATGATTTAATAAAAATGCAAAGCGCTACAGAAAAAGGAAGGTGTCTGAGAAGTTTGCAGGACAGGCGAAATGCAGTAAGTGCTGGCTTCACAGATTAAAGTTTCAACCAGGGAGCAGGGAATGAACCTGGGTGGCAGAGGTTAGAGAGAAAGGTGGCAAAGGGTTACCTTCTGGGTCCAGTGAGCTTGAGTTTAAAATTTTTGAGTTTGCCCAGTGAATGTCATCCATGTCTGAGTCTTAATTAAACATCAGTTGGTAGTTATTGATAGCTTTTAATGATGCTCAATCCTTTCTTACAGTAGAAAACTTAAACATTTTCTTTCAATAGTATTGAAGTTTTAAATTATTGAGCCATAGTCCTAACAGACTTTATTTAATAATTCAAAACAAATACTTGATACAGCTAAAACAACAATGAAAAACTGTACAATGCTTGTGATATTAGGACTAATTATACAAATGGGGGCTTTTCAAAAATAATGAATGACTTAAGATGAATGCTGGGTTTTCATTCAATTTCTTGATTAGCTGTAAGATAGCATACGTGTTTGTCTAGTCTTAAAAAAATACACACTACATTTATTGTTCATACGCTAAGCTGACCAGTGGCGGGGCAGGGGGGAGTTAAGCATTATAAAATAAAGTCACAGGACAAGAAATTCTGACCCCACGATTCAGAAGGATGTCCCACAGTCTGCATCTGCCCACAGTAATGGCCAGGCAGGTCCTTGAGCAGTGCATTGTGTACTGGGAGCACATTCCCTTAAAACGCTGCCAAAAGGGAAGTTCCTTTGTTCAACATACATTTATTGAGACATTTATTGAGCACCTACTATGTACCAGGCACTAGTAACACAGATGATGAGTACATTGGTAAAGCTTCAATTCAGATCAGTCTTAAAAAATACTTTCTACCTGCGACCACTTAATATCTTCTGAAAAAAGTCTGCGTATTATGTAAGGGAGAAATTTTGCCTTTAAAGAGAAAGGCACCAGGCTACAGTGATAAAAATTACAATGTTTATGAGGCTTCATGGAACAGTGGAAAAAGGACTGGAGTAGGAAGGGAAACCTAGTTCTACTCCTATTACTTATTAGCTGGGCGAGCTTAAGTAAATCTCTCTTCTCTGGCCCTAATTCTCCACCAGTAAAATGAGAACTAGGCTACAATCATAGAGTATTAGGGCCAAAAGGAACACAGATCGGCTAGTCCGGTGTTTTTCAAAGTCCTCGGTTCAAATGAAAACATGTCGAAGTCCCAATGAAAAACTTGATGAAAGCAGAGTCACCCTGAAGAGGCAAAGGCAGCACCCACAACCTCACTCCCCTTGCCCTCCCCAACCCTGAATTGGGCGGGGGGTGGGGGTTCACGGAACACCATTTGAAAACCTCTCATCTAGTCCGAACCCTCACTTTTCAGATGAGGAAACGAAGACAGAATAGGAGTGACTGTTTCCATGTGCGCACTTGGCTTCCTAACGAGCAAGGAGGCTGGCGAGCTAAATAAAACAGTTTAAGAAATTCATTAAAAACACAAAGAAGGAAGTTGTCTATTTTAATCCTCTCTAAGTAGTTCCTTTATGAAAGGGAGCTTTGAAATTGATTGTGTTTAAGGCAGCCAGCCAGCCAGCCAGCCAGGGGCTGAAATGAACAACTCGCAGCTAGCCTGCGGGCCGGTAGCTGACCAGGGCAGAAACCCACAGGGACCCCGCGTCAGTAGGCACTTGGACCGGTGAAGACCCTGGCCCCAACAATGCAAGCACTAGTGGTTTCAAGAGAAGTATTTGGAAAATTAGGAATGAGTACAGACAAGTGTCCATTTCCCAGGCCCGCAAGGAGCAGTCACCATCTATTACTCATAAATACCAACAGAAGTGGGCATGTTAGATCTTCAAGTGAACAGTGCAACCCAAATCGCTGGGTTTGAAAGTTCTTCAGAAGCATCCTCTCCCTGGAGGACAACTCCGAGCGTGGTATCTGGACCACTGTTAATCGTGGTGGACTTGAAGTTAAACCGGAGAGTTAAAATGCATGTCCAGTGCTGGAGCTACTTAGCCAGGGCTGTGATCTCCTGTGACTTCATGGCATCGGACAGGAAGCTGAGCTCGTTGCATAAGGTTTCATATCGGAACGCCATCCGGATCTGAGCAACGTTTGTCTTTCGAATATCATTTCCTTCAGGTCCTTCTTTATAATAATGCTGTCCCAGAAACTTTTGCTTTTCCTGTGGACCAAGAGAAATACGAACGAAACAGTTCACCTTAGCTTCACTTTCTCTACCCACACAGTGGCTCTGGCATGCAGACGTGCCCCTAAGCAGGGCCTCCATCAGCACTCTCTCCCCACAGGGCTCTTAGGAGATTCCTCCTGGCCTCCATGTCCTCAAGGACATCCCCCTTCGTTTCCCACTATGCCGTCCTTGATCAGAAAGGAAAGATGGCCCCTGGTGAGGACAAAGGCAAGGTGAAGATTCTAAGTAGTCCCTCCTGAAAGCTGACAAGGGCAGACAGTCAGGTGTTGGGGAGAGCCAGTCCCAGGAACCAAGCACACAAAGTGAATCCGCAGCCTTTAAGTCCTCTGCATCGGCATCAGTAAGAGCCCTCTTCCTACCCCAGTGACACCACCCAGCCGGGTACTCAGGGACCTAAGTCACCATCTAGAGCACTGGGTCTCAACCCTGCATGTCAGAATCACCAAGGAAGCTGTAAAAAAATTACCGATGTCCAGGTCCCATCCCTGGAGGTTTTATTCGATCTAGTACCGTTCATCTATTCAACAAACACTAAGCGCCTAGGATGTGCCGGGGACTATCCTAGACCCTAGGAATGTGATGCTGAACAAAAACAGTCTCCACCCCAATGGAACTGACGTTCTAGATGGAAAGACAGAAAAACACATAACTACATAATCACAAGGTAAGTAATGATAAGTATTATGAAGAAACGCAGATTAAAGGGATGGAGCATGATGGCCAATGCGTCTGTTGCAGAATGGGTGACCGGGGACGGCCCTGGAGGAGGAGACACTGAGCAGGGGTCTGACACAGGTGACAGCAGCCAGGGAAGTTCACAAGGCTCCTCCCCAGCATTCTTCACTGGAACATGAGTTTAATGTGACAGACCCTGCTTGTCCTCACTGACCCCAGAGCCTGGGAAGTACCGGGCACACAGGCACTCACTGTACACGTCCTGAAAGGCCAAGAGAGAGACAGAGGGCCGCCTGCCCCGCACCTGATGCGACAGGCCGCTCTGCAGCACGCTGTTCCTGGCGATTTCACACAGGTCGCACGTGCTCAGCTTCCACACCTGGGCTGCAATGGCGTACTCTTCCATAAGCGCCTCCTAGACCCCCCCAAAAGTAACCGTATTAGAGGGCGGGATGTCCGTTTCAGTGCCTCACTGATTCCAAAGCTAGACACATCAAATGTTGCAGACTTAATTGTTATTGAATGACTAGCCCCTGGATAATCAAACATCCTCCCCCTTAAATGACAAACTGAAAAGATCTTTTTTTGTGCAAAACCTCGGGTTACCGAGGACAGATGTATCAAAGAACGCCTACAGATGTTATTTGCTAACCAGCACATGTTCAAAGCCCTGAGCTGGTCACAGGGACACCAGTCTGCCCTCCTGTGACAGTCTCCCGGGTCAGTCACACCTTTAGTACCCGCTCTATAGCTCTGTCTTTTATTTAACAGACCATTTCCTTAAGATTGCCCAAAAATAAAAGTTAATCTGAGTAAAGTACCAAAAGCAGTGATTGAACCTTAAGTCAAAATGAGAATGACCAAGTATGAGCAGTGAGACGGTGCGGGATTTGGGTTCGGGCTGTGCTTTCACTTGATCTTCTGGGAGGCAAAGTGCCTGGTAATCAAGCCCTTGCTTTACCTCGTCGCCACCCACTGCGCTGTAGCCCAGAGCAGCGACTCTCAGAATGTGGACCCAGGACCCCTGGGGGTCCCCAAGGCCTTTCAAAAGGTCCTCCCTTTTCCAACTGCCTATCTTTGTGAGACAAGGTTTATTTGTCCCAACAGAGTGAATGTAGAGATGAGACAACCGCTGTCTTCTGTTAAACGGGACATTGAAGAGATTTGCAAAAATGTAAAACAATGCCATTTTTTGTTTGTTTTAGGAAATACGCTTTTCATAGAAATTGCTATTTAAGTAGCATTTAATAGGTTTATTAATGTCATGTTTTAATGAATTGAGATTTTTCCATTTCTCGTTCATTTCTAACCTAGTTAACTGTCACTAGATATAACTCAGGTAGACAGCAGCGCTTTGAGGGCCTCTGTTCTTGAGAGTGTGAAGGGGTCCCGAGACCAAAAGCCTGGAGACAGAACCTGTCCTCGAAGACTCCGGTGCTTCTGTCTTTACCAGTCAGCGGCTGTCTTACCGATGCCATCAACATGTGCTCGGCACACTAACGGCTGGTCCCCGTGCAGGACATCACCTCTCCCCTCCTCCTTCCTTTCCCCAGAGACCCAAAGTGTAATAATGAAACAGTATTAACAAAAACAGCAGCTAACGTTTTGGATACGCGCTGTATGAGGACACTATTTTAGACTGTGGTTCATTATCTTAATGGAGCCTCACAATGCAGTACAGGTAGATGTAGGGACAATTTCATCCCCGTTTTACACGTGAGACAGAGTAACAGAGAGAGACACCAAGTAACTTGACCAGCATCACGGAGCTAGCGAATTCAAAGACAGGGAAAATAGAACAAGGCAAGGCATTGAAATTGTGCCTTCAAAGGTTCAAGGACCCCAAAAGCACGCTCCCGGAAGGGACTCTTCCCTCACCAGGAGCTTCCTGCTGTCCTCACTGTCCCCACCCACCCTGAGAGCAGAACTGAGCCATGTGCTCAAATGCCTGTGACAGGCCAGGACTGGGGCCTGCCGGGGACCCCAAAGTCCTCACCTTCGTGTAGTGAAACTGCATGGGGTCGTCGGTGGAGAGAGACACATGCAGCCCCTTGTGCAGGAATTCCCTCAGCGGGTTTTTGGAATATTCGAGGAACAGACTGTTGTTGCTAAGCGGAGACATGGCAATGGGGATCTGAGCCAGGTAGTAGAGATACTGCAACACTGGACTCTGCAAAGGAACAACCAAACTCAGGTGACAAGGGCCGGAGAGGAGTGGAGAGGAGGGGAGAGGGTGGGCGGGGAGGAAACGGGGCAGAAGCATCATCAGTGGAAGCCAGGGGCCTGGGCAGTGTCTGTGCAGGTCCCCAACCAAGCCCGAGTTCCCCAAAGCCACATCGCCCACCCCCTCACCTCCCCGACATCTCCAGTCACCCCATTCCTGGTCACATGCCCATCTCTCCCTGGGAACGCCCTCCCATCCAGCGTTGGAAGTGCTCCCTCTTGCCTTCAAAGTGGGGGTCCAGCTCAGGGCGGGAAGGGCAGCTACACGGCCCAGCCGACCCCAACCTGCATACTCAGCTCCCCTCCCCTAGGTGCTGACCCCAACTGGTCAGTCCAGAAGACGCCCCACTTGGTTGTTTGGTTGCTTTGACTACAAACATTCAGGTTGAGATTGCAAACACTCCGGCTCCTCGGGGGCGGGAAGGGCAGACCTGACTGGGCTGGAGTGGTTCTGGTGCAGCACCCGCCCCACCCGGAACTGTGACAGGTGGTTGGACCTCATTATACAAAGTTAACGGACAAAAAAAGGAACCAAAAATCTGTGTTCGTTATTATAATAAGCATTTAGAAATATGCTCTGGGGAAAAAAAGGTTGGAATTGGAAAAACTAAAAAGCTGTAAGTGGCTGTTTCTATGAAAGCAATAGCAACATAGGTTTTTCTCCCCCGTCTCTCCATGTTCTGGAAATCCAAATTGTGTTATATTTATAATTCTATAATTATATATGAAACCAAGATGACTACAGACAGCCCAGCCCAGAAAAAGGCTTCACTGGCCCGAGGCTCCCAGAGGGCAAACAGGAGTCCAGGAGACCCCACTCCCCCCTGGGGAAACCGGGGCAGAACCACCGCTGAAGGGCGGTGTCTGTGAACAGCTCAGTCACCTTCTTGAGGAGCAGCCCGTGGGAGATGTTGTCAGCAGTCAGGAAGGCAGACACCAGGTGGGTGATGGAGCCGGCTTCCCCACAGTGGGGCCGGAACAGGAACGTGCTCAGACCTCGTTCCCTGCAGGACAAGTGAGGCAGGCTCTCAGTCAGCAAGAACTCCTGGGCCGCACTGTCCAGGACCCCACAGAAGGGGGTCCTAGCTCAGGGCCTACTCCAGGGGGACAGTCACCCATGGCAGTCAGCACAGCTGACCCAGGACACCCTGGAAATCGTCCCTCCCAAAATGCAGAGGCCAGGCCCAGATGCCTCAGAGCCAAGAGCCGCCATCCCTGAGGAACAGAGAGGGGCCTTGTGGGAGAAAGAGACCCTGCCCCACCCTCTGCCCACTCCTCCCCTTCCTCTTTTCCTCAAGCCTGCAGCCCAGACTCACAGACCATCAGAGCACAGAAGCCCTGAGAAATCCCAGAGTCCAACTTCATTGTTATGCAAATGGACAAACCCAGAGAACCCGGAGGGCGGAGTGAGAGAGAAGAAGCCACTGAGCAGGTCAGTGGCAGAGCCAGAACCAGAGGCCCCGCGTCCAGACGCTCTGCCCCCACTCAACAGCAGGCCCAGTGCTTTCAGGGAGTCCCCTGAAAACCCCCCGCCCCCACAAACGGGCACTGGCTGAGGCTGAGCTAGTGAGGCCTCATGGCCCAGTGGGGCAGGAGCCCGAGGGGAATGGGTGGCTCAGTGTCCTGTGCCCTGGCACCCGACTCCAGCCACGCGTGCCTCACCTGTGTGTGCACTGGCAGGAGTCTGTGCGTGTGAGACCACTGGCCGCCAGCTCTGTGACGGCAGGGGTTTAGTCTGCTTTGTTCCCTGCGCATGAGCATCCAGTGCCCAGGACAGAGCCTGTCACAGCAGGCACAATCATTTGTTTCAGGAATAATTGCATGTGTGAACACTTGGTGTGGTGGTAAGTGAACATGCATGTGTGTTTGTACACCTATGTACCAAATCAGGGGTGGACTGTTACACATGTAGGTGTTTGTGGATATATGTGAACATGTGTGTACAGGCATGGGGTGTGGCTTCACGGTATGCATGATGGATTGTGCCTGTAGTGGGCGTGACTGCATGTGTGGGTGGTCCCGTGTAGTCGGTGGGGCATGTCCCTCAGTCTGAGGTCGGAGGGCCCGCAGCCACGAGTGCAGGGCCAGCTCGCCCACCTGCGGAGGTTGTTGAGCACCATGATGTTGGCGTACATGTAGTACAGGTAGTAGCTGTAGGGCGGGTTCTGCTCGCTGGTCCAGATGTCCGGGCTGGGGCTCTTGTCTGAGAACATGTGGTCGCTGTGCTTTGACTCGTCATCCACACTGTCGAACCCCGTCACCTGGGTGGGACAAGGGGTCCTGCATCAAGCTGAGGCCAGTGAGCTGCCAGAGGCCTGGAGTCTAGGCCTCTCGGGCTCACACCTCAGCTGGGGAGCCCGGGGTCAGCCTGAGGCACCTCACTCCCAGGGGTGGGAAGTGGGCACAAGGCCACCATCCCTGCCTCCAGGGCTTCCAAAGGCAGCCAGAAGGCCAGACTGGAGAGTGCTGAGCCCTGTGTGATGGCAAGGGACACTCGGGCCAGGGGAACAGCGAGGCAGCCATACCCACTGCCCATTCCCCTGCTGTGCCAAGGAGGAGGCCAGCGCTGCAGGGCAGCCACTGCCATCAGCAGCAGGGACCGCCCCTCTGAGGGGGAAAGGGACAGGCAGTTCCCATGCACCTACTACACATCAGGCCAATTTAATCCTCAGAGCGACCCTGTGAGGGAGAGCTTGGCTGTGAGCAAGCCAGAGCCAAAGCGATTGCACAGCTTGCTCACAGGAAACCGCCAGGCTCCGAGCCTCAATGGGCTCAGCATTTGGACTCTGGGGCTGTAGGTGGAGAGTGCCCTAGGGCATGTCCCAGGTGTAGTCATGAAAAAATAGCCTGGAAGCTTCACTAACAGGCCAAGGTGGGCCCCATCCAATATGGCCCCTTGGAAGGCTGAGCTGTGGTTCTGGGAGGAGGTGGCTCTGCTCACCAGCGCCTCCCTGGGAACTGCCCTGTGAGCCAGGTTAGCTGGGGCCCAAACTACAACCCTGGGGCCCCCACTCTAGTCTCAGGCTTCCTTGTCACCTGATCCCAGAAGTCAGGTCCTGACCACAAATGTACCTATGAGGATACAGGCTCTCGGCCAGCATGAGGCAGTTTTGCTAACATGTCCCTCCTTTCACTCACACACAGCAGTGCTCTGGGGAGGGGCTTCTGAAAGACTGCCCACTTCGCTCCACTACCAGCCCAAACTGGGGGCTCCCAGCCCGAGTGCAGGCCTGAGCTGGGTCTGCTGCCTCTCTCAAAGGAGCAAGGAACCACAAGGGTCTTGCCAGAATATTCCATTACAGAGTCATATGTGTCAAAAGAAGGAGAGTCCCCACTATAGTCTCAGTATGGCCTGGAGGGGGTGTGGGGAGCCAGGGGGAACCACGAGTTCTGCTCTGTGCTCACTAGCTCCAGGCTTCGCCGGAACTCTCAGGACCTGGCAGGCAGTAATGTCAGCCCGGCTACTGGGCTCGGTAACCAACCGATGCAGGGCCTCAGACTGGACCTTAACTCTTCCTCTTCCTCCTTAAGTCTGCTCTTCCCCCACTGTGAGCAACGGCCCCTGCAAGGGGCACTATCCACTCCCCAAGACAACCAGGCACCGGGAGGCCCGCTACGCTTTTTCCTCTAGCTCACCTTCAGGCTCTGCCCGGGTCCCGCCAATCAACACCCACGCCTTCCACTCTGCCCAGAGTCCCCGGCCTGCCTCCTGCACACGCCACACTTTTCTCACTCAGGTGGCAGTACAGTGTGGGGATAATGGCATCTGCTCGGGAGTCAGGCCCCTGGATATGAAGAGTTCCAGTTCCATCGCCTGTTAGTTTTAAACCCCTCATGCAATTGGAGCTCGGAGCTTCACAGGGCTGGTGTGGGGATTAACTGAGACAGTCTCCAGAGAGCACTTCACACGGGGTCCAACACACGGCAAACAGACACTGCTTGTTATTAACACCGACCATGGTGTAAAGTGAAGCATGATCGTGCCGTGGTGTGGGCCACCGGGGCAGGCAGCAAGAAATAATCGAGCTGGTTGGCGAGTTCAAGCCCCACCATCTGTCTGATCACAGGACCAGGCCCTGACTCTTATCTTGTCCCCTTCCCCACCTGCAGCCCCTTCTGTTCCAGGCCACTCCCCACACAACAGCCAGGACGGTGTTTGTCTAAAACTTACAGTCCACGATGTCCCTCAGCTTGTTCAAACCCTTTCCTAGCGGCCCCTATGCGCGCGCACACACACGCAAATTCAATCACCCCAGCCCTCTGGCATCTTCCCTGCCTCCCTCCTTGTCAGAAATCATCTCTCCAACTCCACCGGATACTGAACTTGCTTCTCCCTGTCGCCAGCTACCACCACGCCAGGCACGCAGGGCAAGCGACCAGCTCCTGTCCCCCTTATGCCCTTTCTGGTTGGCCTCTCTGCATCCCTTCTCTCCCTCTCCCGTAACGAACCAGATATGGAAGGTAACTCTCTTTAGTGGGGCTTGTGTGCTCAAGGTGTGAGGACTCTCTTTCTAGGTAAAAGCAGGAGAGCTGAAACGCCTGCCTTTCTAAAGGAGCTGGAGGCTGCTGCTCGGTGCTGCTGGGGCAGGATCCAGTCTTCCAAGCCCACCTGGCCAGGAGCTGATTCCTCAGTCCTGCCCCAGCACTCCGCCCCCACCCCCAGGGCCACCCCTGAGGAGACAGGTGGGAGAAGGTGCTATTTTAGAAATTCAGCCTCTTGGGGCTGGCAACCCCATGCCTGGAGCACAGCAGGGCAGGATCTGAGGAGGAAAGGCTGGTCCAACCCCAGGGAATCCTCTCCTCTGTCCACCTCTGTGCACTTCGCCGGGACACCACCTCTGCTTACGTATTTGAGGAAGAGGTGAAGCTCTCGGTGATCTTGAGGGTTGATTGTGGCCTCAAAAAGGGGCAGGAAGATGTTCTCCAGCATCTTCCCAAAGCTTGGCAGCAGCTTCTTTGACCTAAATATGTCACTGGGGAAAGCGAAGACGATGATCGAGGTGGGCCCAACAGCCCCCCTGGCCTGTCTGAGGTTGACCTCAGCCACTTCCTCACTCAGCTCATGTCACCATTTACACACCCAGAGTGGAGTCAGAGGTGTGGCCTGAACACAGACCCTCCCCCTCCTCCCCAACTCCCTGCAACTTCCGCAATACCAGGCACTGGTTGGCGAAATCAGCACCTACCCAACCCATCAGGGAGCCCTGTCCGGCCAGAGTCCACCCTGGGAGAAGGGTGGAGGGGTTCAGGCTGACCAAGGGTCTGAGAGATGAGTCCTCCTATTGCCCAGTGATCCAAACTCTCCGCCACTCAGCTCAGTTCCACTAAACCACAAGCCCCAGCCCATCCAGGGCCATGAACCCCCACACCAGCCAGACAGGGGAGGACAGTGGCGGTCTGAGTCAGATCCAGGGAGAGGGCCAGCAATGGAGGCCACTCACCCAAAAGGACATCCGCATCCTGCAGTGAGAAGACGACAGGCAGTAGTTCCCACCAGGCATTTGCACATTTATGTTCTTTAAAGAGTAAGAGCTTGTCACAAAGACTCTCTGCTGACCACCCCTTTCTACAGAAAATCCCTGGGGAGAAGAGGCCTCGGAACAGGTCCCACCTCTCAACAGTGCAGACTTGGTGGCCCATGCAGGACAGGCTGGGGCCCCAGAGAGCTCAGGCAGACAGCGGGCTGCCTCACTTACTAGATCCGGGGCACCTGGATGATCCAGCGCATGTTGGGTGAGTAGACCTTGTGCTGGATGAACCAGCGGGCCAAGCTGAGCCACTCGTCAGGACTGCGGCCGTAGATGGAGAGCCGTGGCTCTGAGTACTGGTACTTGCTCTCCTCCAGCTCCCGGGCCACCTCCTGGCACCAAGAAGAGCTCAGGTCAGGCCAACAGCACCCGAGCTGCTGGATCCTGCAGCTCCCTCAGCCACCTGCTCCCAGGCTGGGGAGGCCTCATCTATATCACCCTGCTGCCACGTACGTACTCACTCGCCTCAGCAGAGGCTCCTTCCAGGAGAGAAAGGCCTTGGGTTTGCACCATCACATGCACAACCAGGCCAGGCAGCAGACACGGCTCCACATGGAGCTAAGCTGCTCCCAGACAAGTGCAGGCTGCAAACAGACAGGGCAGCAAGGCTGGACACTGTGAGTGCTCCCGCGGTGGATACCCTCCCCCTCCCGTCGCCTGCAGTGGACACAGTGGACACATGCAGCACCCGCCTGCCCAGGCTTGGGAGCTGGCAGTCAGGGCCAGACCACCGGGCCAGAGCACCCCACTTCTGATGTTGCCAGGTCGCTGAGGAGGGCTTGGAGAGGCTGAGGGCTCACTCACCTTGACCATCCGAGCAAAGTACTCTCCTCCCAGGTAGTTTTCAGTTTTCAAATACAGGTCCCGCAGCTCACTGGCCCCTACAGGGTTGTATTTCGAGTTGAACTTGTCAAAGCGATGGAATGTCTGCCGGCCCTGGAGAGAGGAGGCCACCAGCCAGATTCACCCGCCGCTCTGCAGCCACCACGCACTCTCCCTCTCAGGCCTTCACAGGGTGGTCTTACACACGGCAGAACTCTTTCCACCTTGTAAAACTGAACTTCTGTGCCCACTAAACAAGAACTCCCCATTCTCTCCTTCCCCAGCCGCTAGCAACCTCTGTTCTCCTTTCTGTCTCTGTGAACTTGCCTGTTCTAGGGACCTCACACAAGTGGAATCAAACGCTATTTGTCCTTTTGGATGTGGCTCCTTTGACTTAGCATAATGTTTTCAAGGATCATCCCTATTGTGGCAGATATCAGACTTCTGTCCTTCAAAGGCTGAAAAACATTCCATCGCATGGATATGCCACATTTTGCTTTTTCATTCATCTACTGATGGATATTCAGGCTGCTCCTGCCTTTGGGGCATTGTGAATAATGCCGCTAGAAGCCTTGAGATGAAAGTATCAGTTTTGGTCTCTGCTTTCAATTCTTTGGGGAGCATACCTAAGACTGAAACTGCTGGACTCTATGGTAATTCTATATTTAACTTCTTGAGGAAACTCCATACTGTTTCCTATAGGACCTGCCCCGCTGTTTAGTATTTTAATAACTTTGAAATGTCAATAGGCATGTGGCATTCACCATTTTATAGGCAAGGAAATAGGAACATACGTGAGTTTCTTAAGGGCACACAACTCCTAAGTAACAGAAGCAGAATTAGAACGGGGACCTGCTGACTCCAAGTGGCATACTCTCATCCCCTGTCCCAGGGCTGCTCCCAGCCCTGCTGTTCTGAGGCCAAATGATCCCTCACGGTCTCCTGGACTAGAAGAGAAGGAGCTGTTTACACAGCCAGCCTCGCTCCAAGCACAATCATGGCTCCATTTCAGGGGGCTGAGTCCCCAGCCAGCACCGTTGGAGGCACTGGGGCAGAAGCTCACTCACCGCGTGGACGTCCAGCGAATCCACAGTGAGGTCATAAGGGTCCATGTGCAGGCTGTCGAACACCTGCCGCAAGGTGATCTTCCGGCCCTGCTTCTCAGTCACAATTCTATCAGGCTCTGTCTGGTATGTGTGCTTGATGAAGCGCAGCAAGTGCTTCTGGTTCATGCAGGCAGCCGCGTGGATGTGCGTGTCCACCTGAAATACAGAGCCCACCAATCCGTGAGCTGGGCCACCTCCTTTGGCAACAACAGGTAGGACCCCCAACCCTTGATGGGGAGCACAGAGCCTCAGCACCTTCTGGGCCACGGAGACGGCCCCAACCAGTGTCTGGATGCCCCCTCCCATTTCTTCTCTAGACTCGGACTGGTCTCCTTTCCTCTGGCCTTGCTGCCCAATCCCCCTCCTTCCAGCATCAAGAGATCTTTTTAAATTGCAGGTTGGATCTGGCCACTCTCCTCACAACAAAATATCAGTGCCCCTCCTGTCTTCAAGATTAAGCTCCTTAGCCTGGGATTCAAGGCTGACTTTAAGCCTTATCTCTGCCCTGCCCTGCCCTGTTTTTGGCTCCAGCCACAACTAGCATTTCCAGGTGCCCAAGGCACCAGGCTATTCCCCACCAGGTCACGTTGCCCATGCATTTCCTCGGCCCGGCATTCCTTCCTTTTTACTCATTGTTCTCATCCACCTGGAAATTTCCTACAACCTCCACTTGAAAGCCAGTCCCGAATCCCCTTGCACCGCTGATGAGCCTCCCCCTCACCCAACCTGGGAACCTAGCACAGACTCTCCCCGCACTGTGCATGTCCTCCTGATCCACTCTTATCTTCCTGACTACGCCTTCACTAGACTAGGAGCTCTTCGAGGACAGGGACCATGTCTGAAGCATCTAAGTCTCCAATACCCTCCCCAGAGCCTGATACAATGTATTAGCTAAATCAATGGATGGATGAATAAAACAGATGAACAGGTATAAGAGGCCCCAGTAGTTTTGATGATATCCACATCCTCATATAACACTGAGAGCCCACAAAATCCCACTCCACCGTGTGGCCTCTCTTAGAACCCCCAGAGCCTTCCTTTCAGCTGCCAGCCTCAAAGAAACAGAGCCCTGGCTAAGCTGAGGGTAACCTAAGGCCACAGTGGGCCTTCTGACTCCCCTTCCAAGCGCCCAAAGGGCCTAAGGGAGGTTTCCGGGAGGGTGGCAGCCGCCTCGCAAGCCAGGGTGCTGCTGGCTGCCACACTGCACTCTGCAGTTACTGCTGCGGCTAACTGGGCACTGTGCCAGGCCTGGGAATGCTGTCCACGCTGGCCAGGCATTTCCAAGTCATGCCAGGCCAGACATTTGATCTACAGAACCTGTCTGGACATTATACCAGCCAGCCCATGTCACTCATCAAGGCCCTTCCTGCCATTAATACAGGAAGACAGACCACTAGACGTCAGAGAAAAGAAACAATTCCAAGCACCAAAAGCATAGTACAAAGGCTCAGGAACCTCAGGAATGGGCTGGGCTCACGTGGATACACAGGGGAAGGTCGCTTGGCTTAGTGCAGCCAGGCCCAGCGGGGCTCAACCACCTCAGCGTGACTCAGCACGTCCTGGGTTTTCCGGTCATGACCTCCCGCTTACCAGCGACACACTTCAGGGGTACAGTATGTCTTTGTTCCCTCGAGTCACAAGATGAGGGAGGAAAACAACTGGACAATCCAGAGAGCATCCAAACTTCAAAATCCCCAAGATGATTATTTTGAGAACAAGTAGAAGACATCACTGGGTGTCAGCGTTTTCACTTCCCTGGAAGATCCAAGTGCATTCCTTCTTTCTCCTAACATTCAGGTCCAAACGAGCAGCAGAGCTTCCAGACAGGGCAGGCCGATCTGTGGCCCAAGGCCAACAGTGACTGTTTCCACACCCATGCAGACATCAATAATCAACTACCACACCTTTTCACAATGCTGTGGGAGCAGCCTGAGGTAGCCACTCCTAATTGGCCGTTTGGCATAGAAGATGAAACCTATTTGCTATCCCCGATATGACACAAATGAGATTGGGTAAGGCCTAATTCTACCCAGCTCCCGAGCTACAAACACACTTAGCCTCTCCTTCCTAGCTCTGAGCGAAAAACAGTTGTCTCCACTACACAGTCCTGCTGGCTGGGCCTCA
This sequence comes from Micronycteris hirsuta, assembly GCA_004026765.1. Classification (NCBI taxonomy): domain Eukaryota; kingdom Metazoa; phylum Chordata; class Mammalia; order Chiroptera; family Phyllostomidae; genus Micronycteris; species Micronycteris hirsuta. The sequence continues at coordinate 45,802 of PVJI01007473.1, forward strand.
TGGTGTCATAGCCCGTGACTCGCTGCAGTGTTGCAGGTCCTTTCACAGACACCCCCCATGTCGTGGCCACGTACGGCTCTCCCTGGCGTGCCCCCACCATGCTGCCAGCCACCTTGGGAACATGGAGGCCACCTGGGTTTCAGAAAGCCAGCTCTCCTCCCACAGTAGTAGCTTCCAGGGTAACATAAATTCCTAGGAACTATCTTCAAAAGATACAGACCTCGACCTTCAGGCAACCCAGCTCCATGAGATGTGCTGGCCTTCAACCGTGAAGCCGGGATGACTAAACCAGGCTGACGCACACCAGACCATCACTGTCTGTCTGGGAACGGGCTGGGTTTGGGTTCATCTGCACGTAGAGGACTTTTCAACCCCTCCCTTGATCTCTTTGTTCTCTTCCCCTCTCCCTCCTTATAAAAACCTCTGCTTCCACTGAGAGGTGGAGACGGGCTATGTGACATGAGTCCCCCATCTTCCAGGTGGCCAGAATCTGCAAGTAAACCACTTTCCTTTACATCAGCACCTGCCTCAAGTGTTGGCTTTCGTAGCGGCGGGCAGCCAGACCTGCATTCAGTTACAGTGTCACAGCACAGGGGTCAAGGCCATCTCGGTCCAGACAGCACATAACCCCAGAGTGACAGGGATCCCTGAGGATGGGCTCTGGGGTGTAACAGAGCCCCACAAGGACTCTCCCACACTGTAGCCAGAGAGCAGCTGCTCGGCCCAGAACACCCACTGGGGCCCCCCCTCAAGCAAACAGGGTCGGAACCGGTGCTGCCAGCCAGGACCCCTGGGCCCAGGCAGCAGGAAGCAGGAAGCAGTCGGGCCCAGAGCATTCCCACACAGTGGGCAGGACGGCATGGGGCTTGGACACCCATCTGCGCACATGCTGGACACGTAGGGTGCATTTGGGCAGGGCCAAGAGGAGCTGGCATAGACCCTGAGACACCCACCTGTCTGAACACCCAAGGCTCACAGAGAAGCACAAATGGTGCTTGAAGGTGAAAATGCCAGGCAGGTGGTGTCTACATACACCACCCTTTCACCTCCGTCTGGAAATCCCAAACACTTCGACAAGGCTCACGAGCTGAAGCCAGACTCTCATTCCTTAAGGCCTCCATCCAAGCGGGAGTCCACGCCAGACTCCAGGATGCTTAACAGACATGAGCCTGAGGCCTCCCCAGAGGGAGGCTTCTGCCTACCATTGCTGTGTGCAGCCAGCCCAAGCTGGGCTTGCCCAGGGGAGCCACGCGCTCCCCGGCCCGGCTCTCCCTTATCAAAGCCGACCCAGGGAGGGGGCAGTCCTCCTGAGGTCCCATCTGGGACAGAGGGCCCTGTGGAGGTGATGACTCTACTGTGATTCAGGTGTGATCATTCCTCCTCCAGGCAGGCAGCCTGATCCCATCCTCTAACTACCATCCTCTAGCTGCTCCCTGTTTCCTCTGAGAACCCCATGGGCCCTGCATGACCCAGAACCCCACACACCTCTGCAGCCTCCCTTCCCCCCCACCCCCCCTGCACCTGAGTTCCAGCCACATGGCACTACTGCAGTTGTGCCGACACCGGCTCCGCCCCTCTCCTCCCTAACACCGCTCTCCCCCTCCTGGCATCGCAGTGCTGTCACCTCTGCCTGGGGTGCCATCGCTTCCTTTCCCCGACCCCACCCTCTTCCTGGCTAAATCCTACCCTTTAAGTTATCTCAGTTCCAGCCCCTCCCAAAGGAACTCCTGTCAGGACTGACTTAGAACTTCTTATGGACAGGAAGTGACTGACTCTTGTTCAACATCAAATGCCCCATGCGTAGCGCTAATCCCTTGCCTATTAGTTAAAAGGAAAAAAATGGAAAAGCCACAGACCGAGGTCATTTACCACCTGAGCCAAGGCCAAGCTCTCTCAGAGAGGCAGAGAGGGAGCACATGCTTTTTAAATACGCCTGATCCCAAAGGAAGCAAAAGCACAAACTCCCAAGTCCAAAGAGCTCAGTCTTTTTCCTCCATGATGAATTTAATACATCCTCTACCTTCACAGTAACCTGGCCTCAACTCACGACCAGTTAAGAGGTCACGACTATTTTCCAAGCAAGAGGGCACATTCCAACAGAGACGCAACATGGGTACCAAGCACCACTGGAGGCATGGTGGCCTGATGCACCAAAGGCCGCACGCCGGTCTTCCTTCTGCACATCACACCACACTGCTCTGCCCAAGGAAGGCCACACAGCGGACCAAGCCCAGACAGGCTCAGCACATGCCAGCGGGTTGAGAGGGTGAGCGGGAGGGGTCTGCACACTGGCCCACGAACGCACCTTTCTCACATTATAGAAGTCCCGGTGGGGGTTACTCTTCAGCTCTTTGAACTCGGACATTTCATTTAACATCTCGTGAAGGCCAAACTTGGATTCCAGAAAGTTCAATCGTCGGTGACAATACGTTTTCCTGCAGATTGGGAAGGGGGAGATACCATAGTGAGGAGAAGTCTCGTCAAGCTCTCCAGTTTGGGGACCTCTGATGTGCGCAGGGGCCGGCCGACGGGTGGAAGGTCAGGATGGACAGGGAGGGCTGAGGAGGTTCCAGCTCCCCACCGACCCACCTGAGCTGCGTAACCGCATCCACGTGCTCTATGAAATGAGCGGGCGGCTGGCCCAGGGCAGTGGAGCTGACTTTGCAAACTCATACACAGTCTTTGACTTCTAGATCTATGTGCCTCGGCAATTGATCTTGAGCCTCTATTTCCCATGAACAAATACAGAGCTGGCGATGCCCAAGACTAACAGGAAGGTTAAATTGGTTTACGCATGTGAAGGGCCTGCCTCTGAACAGAGTGGACGCTCAGTAAAATCTCCCTCCTTCACCCTTTCCTTTTGTTTTCCTCTATCTATCCTCCGCCACCTTTAATGCTTTGAAAAGAATTTAACTTCTGCCCAGGAGACCAATAATACAGACAAACTCTCAGGTGTGACCTACCCAACTTGGCATGCAGAGAAACGCCCCCCCGATCAAATGGTTTCCCCAAACCCCGAGACCCAGGGACCTCTCAACTCTGAGGTTTGCATTGTGGGCAGACGGGGACTGCAGAGATGTTTGTTACTAAGATACAAATCTCTGCTAAAACCAGTGCTGCCACCAGCTGGCAAAAAACCCATCGGGGTGGGGGTGCTCCCTGCTTGAGGCCAACCGCCGCAGCCCCACACCCAGCCCAGATGCCTGGCCACACGCCTGTGTCCACAGCCAAACGGAACCTTCAACCACAGTTTGTGCCACCTGCTTCCTTGTGTGCCCACCAACAGCAGCTCCCTTAGCACCCACTCAGACTTTCATAGAACCCCAGAGAGGAGTGCAGGAGTGTCTCAGAGTCACAGGGGATTTCAAACCTTCACCGTCTCTCTCTCTCTCAAGGCTTTCCCTCCAAGGTCCTCACATTGCCTGAGGCAAGCCTCTCAGGAACTGCCCTTCACCCCCCTTATCTTCCCTCAGATCAGTGAGGGGCAAGAGCCACTTGCCCTCAGGCCCATTCCCAGCAAAACCCAAAAGGCAGGGAAGAGAGAAGTTCCTGGGGTGGGGTGGGGGGGGATAACCAGCACCCTCTCCCTCCCCCAGGCCCTTAGTCCTGCCTGGGCACACACAGCACAGCCACTCGGCGTCCAGTCATGCTGGACGTCCATTGCTGATTAGCTTAAATGCTCACCAAAAAGTGAGGGGCCAAATTCAAGAAGGTGGGCCTGCCAGGTTAGCACAAGCCAAGCCCACAAGCATCACGGGGTTCGTGGCACAAAGCTCCCAGACTCCCTGCACTCTCCCCTCCGGAAACACAGAAAACCCAACAGCTGAAGCAACAGTCTTCATCGCTCCTCCACCATCTACAGCGATGGCCTGGGCTGGTAACTGCAAGGCTGTCACCATGCCTGGGAGGAAGGGTGACAGCCATTCTAAGGTGTGCAGGCGGCCACCAGCAAACAGAAGCTCCGCCTCCATGCATGCAGGACAGGTGATACCAGCTCTAAGACTATGCCAGCCTGTGATGGAGAATTGTTACAGAAACCTGCAGAGCTCTGGGCAAAGGGGAAACCACTCCTTCTGGGATGGTTTCAGTGCAGGAAACGCAGAGCAAAGGGGTGACCTAGATGGCTTCTCCCAGGCCCTTTCCTACAGAGCATCCATACAAGGAGAGGCGGACTGGGGGAAAGCAGGCTTACGTGGGGCCATCCGTGATGAGGGCCAGGATGTGGCTCATGTCCACCGTGTAGGTCTCCAGGTCAGGGTAGGGCAGGCTGTGGGGCTCCCGGCGCTCCAGCATCTTCTGGTTATCGTACACGAAGAGGATGCCCCCCTGCATGCGGACCAGGTAGCCCAGGTTGGGGGGAGCATCATCTAGACAGTAAGGGTCTTCCTGGGGCAGCGGGAGAGGATGGAACTCTGCAAAACAGGATTGAGTGATGGCCAAGGGCCCTCGACCTCCTGAGCTCACGTGAGCTCAAAAGTCACATTCTCGGCGAGGCTTGCCTGGTCGTCCTACATAACACCCAACCACCCCACCCGCCCCCGCCCGCCCTGGCATCTCATACCCCCTTCCCTGCTTTACTTTGTTTCCCTAGCACCTGCTACCATGTAAAATAATTTCACTTAGTCATCTTGGGTAGTATGTGTTTGTTTTGTTCTCTGCTGGATCCCCATTTCCTAGAGCAGTCCCTAGAACACAGCCAGCAGATTTTTTTAATTTAACTGAAATGAGCTGAAGCCTCCTGGGCACTTCAGGGCCCCCGGGCATTCTAAAGTGGCAGCTGTGTCTCCTAATAAGAGAACGGTCAGCAGCTGGGACTCCTAGGGAGCATAACTGCCCCAGTCCTCCCACATCTTCCTGAGCCCAGGGCGGCCAAGGGGCGAGGTGAGGAGGCCCCCTCCTTCTTCCCCAGGTGAGCACGGCCTAGGGCTTGTGTCCCACAGAGCAGGGAATGCCAACGGCAGAGCTGTCTGCCCCCACCACTATGGGCTGAATTAGCCCACGGGAGGCAGAAAAGTACTCTTGGCTATTTCCCAGCTCTGAGACATTGAGCAAACCACTTTCCCTCTGATCCTTTCTGCTCATCTGAGGATTACACCCCCTGCCTTAACAGCCTGCTGTGAGGGCTGCCACAGAGGGCATAGGAAAATGCTTTGTAAGTAGCAATGCCAGACACATAAATTATAGGGCATTATTCTCATATGACTTTTCCTGGCTCTTCATAGGCTCTCTCTCTGGCCAAGGAACAGGTTAAGCTTAATAGCAGTGGACCTGGGGGCTTCCCCTCTGTCCATCAGCCAACCCCACATACAGTCCAGTTGCCCAGACGCCAGCCCAGGCAGGAGGAAACTCTGGAGTCTTCATCAAAGGAAGCAACCAATGTGGGTGCCCTGCCTGGGAGTCCCCCATCTGTGCTCGGAGCAGACCGCCCCTGGAGCAGATGGGAGGCATCACAGACCCTGGCACAGACCACCAGGCCTTCACTGGGTCCGCCCACCAACTCTCAGTATCGAGGTTTCCTGCTGTCCTCATTCGCACCACTTACCTATAGTCTCTGCCGCTCTAGGCCCTTCGCAGGCCAAAGAGATCCCTCCAGAAACCATCCTGCTCTCGCTGACCTCCCCGCCCCAAACTCCGCAGCATAAACAAAGCTGCCAGTTATCGAACACTCAGTAGGTGCCAGAACTGCACCGAGCACTCTGCCTGCATTCCTTCGTGTAATCCTCTTAAGAGGCCCAAGGGATAGGCATTGTTAGTACTCCCGTTTTACAGATTGAGAAACTGAGGTTTAGGGAAATACCTTGCCCAAGAAAGTGGCAGAGCTTAGATCGGAATTTAAGTGGGTTTGACTCCAGAACCTACTTCTCCTGCCCCGACCAGGCCCCCTGGATGTACCCCCACCCCACCCCGCCACCAGTGAGGCACTGAAGGGCTGACCATGTTGTTTCAAATACCCAACATGAGACTGCCTGTCTCCCTGGAAAACTTCCAAGATCCGAACTGTCTTTCCTCTCTCTCCTAACTTCCACAGCTCAGACCAATCTTGGGGAGGCACACAGACCAATCTTGGGGAGGCCAGCCAACTCAGCAGGAGAAACCAGTGTCAGGGCCCTGCCCTTACGGCACCATCCAGGGGAAATACATCCAGCCAGTGAAACGTCCTGACCGACTCTTGGCCACGTCCCACGTGAAACCCCCCCTGCAGCCCAGCAGCGCACCTGGGAGGCCCTCCGTCGGGGGTGCCGTGTCCGCCTGTGGGTGACCCAGGTACTTGGCTGTGGTCCGCGGGAAGCGGTGATAGGCGAGTCGGGTATACTTCTCTCGGATCATCAGGGCCTTGGCCAGGCTCTTGGCAGCCTGCTCATAGTCCTCCACAGTGATCTGCAGAAGAAGGTGTGCAGAAGAGCTCACGCAGCCAGCCTGAGACCGCTGTCCTTAGCAACATCTCCTGCAGGGCTGGCCCTTGGCTGGTAGCTGGCAACTTGGCTTTCGGGAGCATTCCCACCATTCCCTGACTAATCAGAGAGGTTCACTGTTTACACAAACACTCTGGTTTAGGCTGAACACCCGATTTCCTTCTGGGGGCCTGACACGTGGGGTGTGCTGTGCAGATGTGTGGCCAGCTGCAATAAGATCTTCGGGCGCGGAGTCTCTAATGAGCCTCTGTGGTAGCTGCACCTCACGCACATTGTCACCATCTGATGCTGAGGAATGAAGCATGCTGCGGTGACTCCCCTGGGCCAGGGCCTCCTCCAGACTCCGCCCCAGGGGCCTGTGTCCTGAGCTGATTTTGCTCTGCATCCTTTCGCCGTAAGAAATCCTAGTGAGAGTCCAGCTACGTGCTGAGTCCTAGCAGTCCTCCTGGCAGATCACTGACCCGGGGGTGGTCTCAGGGACCCCCAACACAGGAGGAGAGTTAGGGCTGTTGGGAGGGAGGCAGGTACTCCAGCCGGCACCCCCAAGGCCAGCCCCCAGGACTGCTGATTAAACCACAGACCTGCTGCACCTAGCACACAAAGAGGGAAAGCCTGGACCGTACGCCTCATGAGGGTGAGTATCATTTTCAGTTGAGAAGATACATGGGCCCTTTGGAGGTAAAAATAAAAACTGCATGCTCAGTGTGCTGCTATGCCATCCCCAGGCTTCAGAGTCACCTGTCAATCACCCCAAGTCACTCAGTCAACAAGCACTAATTGACACGTGTCACGTGCCAAATTCTTTCCACAGATTTTATTTGGTCCTCACTGAAACCCATCTAACACACGGGGGAACCAAGATCCAGAGAGGATAAATCCCTCGCCAGGAAGTAATCAGAGTCCGATCTGAGTGATTCCCAGCGCCCAAGGATGTCTGCTTTCCCAGGGCTGCCGGATGTCCAAAGATGAATGAGACGCATTTCCACCTCCCAGTGGGCTCACTAATCTTAGACTGTTTGGGAAGGACGTGTGGGGCAGAATCCGAATGTGCCTGGGAGACGAGCAGCTAAACTGTCACAGCCGCGGGCAGGTGACGCAGCAGAGGGGGGACAGAGGCAGGTGCAGAGGAATGTGGGGGGGCCGAGCCCCGACAGCGTCCTCCTCTGCTCTAGTTAAAACACCATTTTCGTTTCGGAATATTTTAAACACGCAGACAAGCACTGAAGATAACGTGACAAACACCCATGTACCTTCCTTCCAGAGCTAACAATTTTAATATTTTTCATCATTGTTTCGATCTCTCATATGTATGAATGAATAAATCATCACAGACACAGCCAAAACTCTGTCTTCCTCCCTCCCCCACACCACTCCATCCTCAGAGGAAATTAGTATGTATACTTTCCATGCATGTTTTTATACTTTTACTAAATGTTACTTATTTTTTGCTAAGTAGCTTCTCCTTTCCTGACTCCAAGTGTCCCCACAAAGGTGTGTTAATTCCATTTTAGTCCTTCCTGTGGACGGCTTCTGAGCGCAGCAGGTATAGGTGAGCAGACACAAGCGCCTTAGACAAACATAGAGCCCTGCCAACAACAAAGCCAAACACTCTGTCGGCAGAACTGATGGACTCAGCACAGCCAGGCTCAGGCCACAGCTGAAGATATCAGAGCGGGTACTGAGAGCCCCAGTGGACCAGCAGCCACCAACCCACCTGTAGGCACTGCAGGCCTCATGCCTGACAGCAGACCCACTGGGGGCCAAGGAGATCTGCAAGGCCAGCCTCCCTGTCACAGACTCGTAGCTCTCTGGGACCAGCTGCCTGGTTCAGGGGCTCCATGCCCTATGACGTGCCAGCCAGGAGACCGACCGAAAGAAGCTAGTTAATGCCCCAGGCCAATGTCCTTCCACTCAGCTAGCCATCAGCCCACCCTGACTCTCCCTTTCCCCCGCGCTGCCCACATGCTGGAGGCTGGGTGGACACCAAGGGCTCCCGGTCAGGATGCTGCATCTTCGGACAAGGGCTGCAGTGTTTCCAGTCCGACCAAAGTTCCCATCCCTGGGCACTGAGGTAAGGTATTGTGCATCCACATAGTGAAATACCATGCATTTGTTAAAAAAAAAACAAGGAGGTTCTTTTTCTATTGATAAGGCATTATCTCCAAGATGTACTGTTAAGTGAAAAAAAACTAGGCTCATTTGTGTAATATGTATAGTAAACTATTGTTTGTGTACAAATAAGTAAACTATGTGTACATTATTCATTGTAAAGTACACAGACCATCTACGAGAGCACACAAAAAATGAAAACCAAGGGCTGCCTCTGAGAAAGGGAATTGGGTGGCTGGAAAACTGATATAATTCTTGTACCTTTTAGGTTTTATGCCATATAAAAGGATTCTCTATTACCAGACAAATAATATATATATTTTTTTAAAGATTTTTTTAATTTTTATTTAATTTTAGAGAGAGGGGAAGGGAGGGAGAAAGAGAGGGAGAGAAACAGCAATGTATGGTTGCCTCTCACATGGCCCTCACTGGGGACCTGGCCCGCAACCCAGGTATGTGCCCTGACTGGGAATCGAACCAGGACCGCTTGTTCCCAGCCCGCGCTCAATCCGCTGAGCTACACCAGCCAGGGCCAAATAATATATATTTTTATAGCTAAGGGAGGATGTGTAAGAAGAGCAGTGAGCCATTCTGCTTTCTCGGGTGTACTCTGTATTCTAAAACTACGGTTAAAAAGGAAAGAGAAAGAGAATAACAAGGCCAACTGAGGCACAAGCAGTAGGTTGAGGGCCAGGGAGATAAAATCAAATTTAACCCCGGCACTAACTTTAGAGATACTTCTCTTCCCAAATAAGCGGTAAAAATGCACCACCCTACTAGGTGAGATTAGCACATCTTCAGTGACCTGGTGTGTAAATCGGCATGTTCACTTCTCCTCGAGGCCCTCTCCCCGTCGGGTGGGCTGGGCTCTATTTAAGGGGACGGAGCCTAGGCATGTGGGAAGAGCTGAATCGGCAAATGAATCAACACAAGAACTTTGACTGCATTCGAGGACTGAGAATACTAAAGCGCCCAGGCTGGCACCTTCCTCGAGGGGCTAGCAGGGGCGTCCAACCTTTTGGCATCTCTGTGCCACCCTGGAAGAAGAGGAGTTGTCTTAGGCCACATATTAAATACAATGCAACACGTAATCACAGAAAAATCTCAGAGTGTCTTAAGTAAATTGACGATTTTGTGTTGGCCCGCTTCGCATCATCCTGGGCTGCATGTGGCCCGCAGCCGCAGGTTGGATACCCCTGGGACTATAGGGTCAGAGAAGATACGGAACTGAGAGACCATGGCCATGGTGTGCCAGCCCATAGCCCTATGGTCTCTTTACAGGGATGGACAGCACCCTACACACACCCATACCCCACGTCCTCAGCCAGGGCCCTCCTTCTTTTCTAATTCCTGTGCCTCCTGCCCGCTACCTCCCAGACACCCACAGATCGGGCCAGGCTCCAGGGCTGGGCATAACCCCAATGGCCCAAGGGCCCTGGCCTCTGCACATGGCATGAACAACCCTCACACAGCCCCCAGGGGAGTTCACAGAGAGCGGAGAGGGGGAGACACCTTACCCCAGCACAGTAATCTCCGCTGATGGTTACCCGCTGGTACTCGGGCATGGCATAGGGCGCTGGAATGGCCTGGGAAGGTGCTCCAGGGAGCACAGGAGTGGAGGGAGACATGACCGGAGTGGCTGTCGGGGGGCCCTTCCAATCTTGCTGCGTTGGCATTTGCAGAGACAGGGACTGGGACCGAATCATCTTGAAACTTTTCTTTCTAAAAGCCAAGGACAAGGAGAAGCAGGAGACATCAGTAGCTAATTGTGGCGAGTGGTAAAGAGTCTTGTTCTGCACATGGCAGGAGAATTTTGCTCTGATTAATCGCTGATGCTGGCCCTGCCATCAGGAAGATCTACTTATCTGTGCCTTGCTCCTACACACATCTCTCTGCATAAGATACAGAACAGCCAACCAGACACCCATCCCTCTGGTCACTGACAATGGCCGCGGGCTGTCTGCACTGCACACAGAGCATTAGAGTAGGCGGAGTCTCAGCAGACAGAGGGCAGACCGCCCAGGCCAGGAGAGGTAAGGACAATGGCACACCAACCAGCATGCTATCTTCAGATAACCCAAGCTCCAGTCCCAGCACACGAACAGTCTCAGGAAGGACGATGAGCAGGCTCACAGAGAGAAGATACACCGTTCTTCAGAGAGCTGGAAATTTGGAGCACTGGAGCCAGAAGACATCGTGACGATGGACCAGTCCCGCCGGCTTGTTTCATCAAAGAAGAGTCAGGGGCCCGGAGATGGGAGAGAGCTCACTCAAGGCCACGAGGCGAGGGGGCAGCTAGCTCTCAGCCTGCCCGCTCCCTGCTGCCCACTCTACCCGTCACCCCTGCTGCTCCTTCCTCCAGCCTGACGCATGTGCCCTCCCAGCTGCTTCTGCTCGCCAGGCACAGACCTGTGTCTCTGTTATGAAAAACGGAATGATTCAGCATCAATTTCGGGTCCCTCTGGACCTGTCACCTTGGCACCAAAATATGACTTTACAAACTCCCGGAGAAGCGGGCAAAAGGTTGGTTTAAAATGCTATAAGCTCATGCTTATTCACAATGCTGATCTGTGAAATACTCACCTTCCTCATTAACTAAGTAGTCATGTTTCAAATGATACCACCCCAAGTCCCAGGACCCCAGGACAGGAGTTAACAGCAGAGAGCTGAGGCCCTGAACGCTCCCTGCTTCCAATGGAACACAGGCCCCTGGCATTGCCACCCAGTGGTGCCCATGCCAGAAACAAGAAGACGAGTTGCCCTACCTTGTGCCAGAGGGCCCAGCAGCCTCATGGAGATTTATCCTACCACAACTAGGGCTGACAGCCACCAGCAAAGGACTTGGTGACAATCGTACCAGACCCCTCCATTTCTCTAGACACCTGTGACATCCACAGGGTGTGGAGAAACTGGTGAGTCTCTAAAAGAGCCCCAGGGCTCACAGGAAGCAGCTGTCTCCTTCCTGGCTCTGGGCCAGGCCTCCTCACAGACCCAGCGACTGTTTTTCAGGAACCATAGTTCCTTCCCCTGTGCACACACCCTCTGCTTGCCGTGGCTCGCTTCTCTGGGGACAAGACTGTTCACCCCTGGAAGAGAGACGGCCACTTCCCAGGAGTCTGTTCTGCCCTGCCCCCGGCCCTGCACAACAGGTGCGCTGGGTTGTTTGGGAAACTCAGCCTGAATGAGTCCAGGAGCTTCAGGCCCAGGCTTCCCCCAGCCTGCCATCCATTCCACACAGCACTGGGCTGAGGGAGACGCCCATCAGTCCATCATCATCTCGACTAAAGAGGTTCTCGCTTTGCCATTGTTTGGACATTCACACTTAGGGGAAGAGCCATTACTTTGGACTCCCTGTCACATTCTGACAGGCTCCCTTGGGTCCCATGAGACTGGCTTCTGTGTCACTCACATGACTGCCAGGTCACTGTTCTTAATCTCTATGCCAACTTCTGCACATGCCCCAGCCAGGGAGCCTGATGGCTGGTCCTGCCGAGGAGAAGCAAGGTGACATGTGAGGTGAGCACCAGGTAAGAATGGTATTAAAAATAAAAAAGCCCCCAACGATCAGAAAGCTGGACGGCTGGCTAGGCCAACACCAACCCGGATTGCCTTAGGAATATCCATATTCTTCTGCCCAGTGAATTCATCCACCTACTAATGTCCAAAGAATTCTCCTTCTTGAAGACATCTATGGCTCCAGCCTTGGTCCTCAGGTGAGCATCGGTTGTCACGTGTGAACTTCCATGGGCCAGAGCTCAGACTTTGCAGGCTCAAGGCTTAATGACAGATGAACTCCTCCTCAGGGCCCACTCACTTTAAACAAGGACTTGGAATAACCAGAGCTAACCCATAAGCTTGTATCTCAGAACATTGGGAAAGCTAAATGGAGCCCAAGGAGAGGACCCTGTGTTCATTTCCTCTTGCTGCATGACAAACTGCCACAGCCATGTGGCTTCAAGCAACACTCATTCATTAGCTCACAGCTCTGCAGGTGAAACGTCCAGGTGGGCATGGCTGGGCTCTATGCTCAGGGCATCGAAGGCCAAAATCAAGATGTTGGCCACACTGAGTTCTTACCTGGAGACTCTGGGAGGAAATCCACTCCCAAGCTCATTTAGGGTGTTGGCAGAATCCAGTCCCACGTGGCCATAGACTGAGGTTCCTGGCTCCTTGCGGGCCCCTGGGCAGGGGTCACTCTCATGCCTGCACACAGGCCTCTCCATCTTCAAAGCCGGGCATGGCGCATGGTGCTGGTGCTCCGAATCTCTCTGACCTCCCCCTCTCTACCCAGCCTGGGAAAGCTCCAAGGGCCCATGCGATTAGGTGAAGCCCACCCGGGAACCTCCCTCTCTGGAGGTGCACTGTGCCACACAGCACAGCATAACCCCAGGAGCAGTGCTGTCCCACGATGTCCACAGGGTCTGGAGGTCACAGAGGGACATCTCTGGGGCCGTTGTAGAAATGCTGCCTATCATAAGCCATACCTCATGCACATCCTACACAACCAAGGCTCAGCCAACAACAGTGAGAACAGCAGCTGGGTGTGTATGTGTGTGCGTGGGCACACACGTGTCCTTCTGTCCCTCTCAAGGCCATCTGAAGCCCCACACGTGTCCCAACAATAGAGGCTTGCCATGACCATCATCTGAGTCATAGACCCACGGGGTCTCCTGGCTGCAAAGGACTTTGAAGACGGCACACTCCAAGCCTGCCACAAAGGCAGCTGCTGCTTGAATACCTCCAGTAACAGAGAGCTCACTACATTTCTGAATAAGACATCAGCATTCAACCATTATTCAAAAAACATTCACCGAGTACCTACTCTGGGCCAGGCCAGTGCTAGGCTCGTAAACACGAGGTAAAGCAAACATGACCTGTGGCCACTGTTAGAAAGCACTTCCTCAGGATGGGCCAAGATCTGTCTGTGTACGGCCCCACCTGTTGCACCTGGTGTTTGCCCAGGGCACCAGAGTCAGCCAGCTCACTCTGTCCCAGCTGGCACACCCCCTCCTTTCCCGCCCACATGCTCACCTGGCAAAAACACGCTCCTGCCAAAAATGCTGGCAGGGTGTGAGGACACCAGCTCCAGGCCAAGCCAGGGAGCCCGAAGGGCCAGGGAGCAGCTTCGTCCTCCCAGGCCACAGAGACCTTCTTGCCCAACCAGGTTGTCAACACGAGATGATGTACAGCACATCTCAGCTGTTTGCATGCCCCCACCTGCTCTATGGCCCCTGGCTACCCCTGCCATTCACTATGTCCCCACCCTACCCTGCCCCACTCCTCAGCCCTCCTCAGCTTCTGGGAACCAGGCATCCCAGAGCCTTTGATTGTAACATTCGATTAATATGTTAAACCCAAGTTAAACCCAGGGCACCCCTTGCTCTTCCAGAGAATAGCCAGCACCTTTCCAGAGGCCTTTGAAGCCCACTGCCCTGTGTACTCTGCCCAGGGGGCTTCCAGGCATGGAGGGGCACCAAAGCAAACCTTTCCCCAAAGGCTCTCAACTGCATACTGTGAATCAGGGGGCCACCCATGGACCTGGCTCCATTCAATAAACAACCGTGTGCCAGGCCCTGGAGTGGACAGACAGAGAAAATACAACCCTGACTCCAGGGGCCGATTGTGCCACACAGCACAGCATAATCCAGGAGCAGTGCTGTCCCACGATGTCCACAGGGTCTGGAGGTCACAGAGGGACGTCTCTGGGGCCGTTGTAGAAATGCTGCCTACCATAAGCCATACCTCATGCGCATCCTACACAACCAAGGCTCAGCCAACAACAGTGAGAACAGCAGCTGGGTATGTATGTGTGTGCGTGGGCACACACGTGTCCTTCTGTCCCTCTCAAGGCCATCTGAAGCCCCACGTGTGTCCCAACAATAGAGGCTTGCCATGACCGTCATCCGAGTCATAGACCCACTGATGGCTGGACAGTTTCACAGACTGTACCACTGCCCTCACACAATGGGGTTGGTGTGGTGAGAAGCCCTGGATATTTTGGGGTCCCCGAGGGGACACCTAATCCAGACTGGGGGTGGGCATGGTGGAGCAGCAGGGTCAGAGAAGGCTCCCTGGATCATCCCCTGAGAGAGAGAGGAATATTCCAGAGTTGGGAGGCTTGTTCGAACCCCTCCCACACACACACTCACATCATTCTGGCAGTGCCTGCCCTCCAGATGAGATACTCAAAAGGTTCGAGGCAGGAGCCACCAACCAGCCCTGGTTTTACTAAGAACTTGAATCTGAACACCATTTGGTGGAGCAGGCATTCCCCACTTCCTCAGGCTCATCTGCGCCTATTGCTTCCACTGTCACTGCGCTGACTCACATGGAAAGGAGGACCCCAGGTCTGAGGAGGAGCACAGTTGAAGAGCTGACACCTTCTCTGTGACTGAGACCAGAGGTCCCAGCCTATCCGAAAAGGAGAAGGTGGAAAGAGCTGCCCACGAGGCGCGCTGCATGATGGGCCCACAGGAGGGGTATGCAGAGGGCACTGGCACCCCACACACAGCACTTACTGCTCCACCTGCACCTGCAGACCAAGTGACCTGCCGCCTGACCGGGTGGGTATAGCTTTGATTCACTTACCTGAAGCCCATCAGGTGTAAAGACTCACAGACTCAAGCCCAGCCTCTCCCTTCACTTTCCTCTGAAAGCTAACCAGCCCTCACCTACAGCTGCCCTTCCTCCTCTCCCTCCGGACCAAGGGTAGGTCTCCATTCACCCACCTCCTCCCTATCGCCTTTTCCTCAGCCCTTCCTAGCTGCCCTTCCTCCCAAAAGATCCCAGAGTTGTCAAAATGCTCCATTCTCAACGTGAAAAGCAGATGAACTGACTCTTTCAAATGAAGCTCCTTTGTCAATGGCCCTGAATCAACAAGTTACCTACCTAACTGAACAAGTTTCATAAAATAAAATGACGGGCTATGCTCAACTCATAACAAATATCTGTTTATCTACTTTACTCCATACATTCTCAAGGAAGCAGCTGTTCTGGAGAGCAAAATTTTTCAGATAACATCTGTCCCCTTTATACCCTAATTTTTAAAAATTCCAACTTCAATGTGGCTTTTTAAAATGCAAATCATAATTCCTGTATCTTAATCCGAGCATGCTGAACGTAACCTAAAGTTCTCTTGGTGACTCAGGGTCATCACCGTCCGATCCACCTTCGAGGCGTTTTGCTCTGAGACTGCCGTGCTTCACATTCTTCGGGACCAGGGTGTCCAACCTGCGGCCCGGGACGGCTATGAATGCGGCCCAACACAAAATCGTAAATTTACTTAAAACCTTTTTTTGCCCATCATCAGTTTTCATTAGTGTTTGTGTATTTACTGTGTGGCCCAAGACAACTCTTCTTCCAGTGCGGCCCAGAGACGCCAAAAGGCTGGACACCACGTATTGGCTCCTTGGATTCTCACAAGATAGGCCCTTTCATTTCCTCCTTGTGCAAACTGGGAAAGGGCTCCTGCGGTTAGTGAGCAGCCTGGCCCAAGGCCACTCCACAGAAAAGGATGGGGCTATCTTGTGAGCCCCTGGAATAGGCTCCTCAAGCCCCACACTTCACTTCTGTGACCCCATCTCTAGAAGTCCTTTTCTCACTTCTAATTTGCTTCCCTAAATTTGTCACAGGGTCTGATAACTGAGCTTGTTAAAATCTGTGTAAAGTAATAATAAACAGGAGACCGAAGGCAAGTACTGGGGGATGCCAGCTAAAAGATACGGGGTTTCTTTTGGTGATGAAAAAATGTTCCAAAATTGGTTGCACAACTCTGCAAATATAATAAAAACCACTGAATGGTACACTTTACATGGGTGGAGAGCATGTTATAGAGATTATGTGGGAGAAGTAGGAGAGGCGAGGGAGCACTAACATGCATTTCAGTTGCTCAGAGAGTTTTCCTGTCAGTGCTGGCTAAGTTCCCGCTCCGTACTTTGTGGCGTAGGTGAACGCTGGTGAGGTAACATGACGGGGTTCAAAGTGAACACAAGATAGCTTCTGGGTACCACCAGTTGTTCCTGCCTTCTTGTCTTTGCCTCCTGACCTTGACTCCATAGAGAGTCCACCCTCCCCCTCACCTTGAGCCAGCCCTGCATCCCAGGAGAGACCTGGACAATGTCATCTCCCTTAGGAGGCAGGGCTCTGCAGCAAGCCCCCTGCTGGCCTCCCACTGGGGGCCTGGCCTGTAAAAACAAGTGCTTCTCTGAGCCGCCTGGAGGTCTGGCTCTCTGGACTCGGCCCCCAGTTCCGGAAGGGTGATGTTTGAGCCCCGCTCAGCTCTCACAACTAGAATCCTCCACAGCAAGCCGCCATGTTTTAGGTGCTCATCTTTCTTCCCCACAGATCACGATTTTCTTCTTTTTTGTAAGAAGCTGTTCTACTTCCTGGTTCTAGCTTGTGCTTTTACGATAGAAGAGTTTTGTTTTGTTTTGTTTTGTTTTGTTAGTGAGAGAAAAAGAAAACGGTTGTAAAAATAAAAAAATATTTTAAAAAGCCTTCTCCAAACACCAGGAATATTCAGGCGCATCAGAGGAGCCAGGGTGAGGGAGGGCTTTTTCAAAACTGGAAGCCCCACCTCATGTCACCATTTGAAACACAAATCTACCGACTCTGCATATCTGGAGACCTGCTGCGGGCTTCGGGCCTGTGGGCTCCTGGCAGGAGGGCGCCACATCGCCATTTATATTCCAGAATGTCAGGGAGGAGCGAGAGATGAAGAGGAAGCTGAGGAGAAAGTTCCTCCACAAAAGTGTCCACACCTGAATATTTGCACAATGGTGCCCTACTGAGCAGGGAAACTGAAAGACGAAACGGGGGTGCACCGCCCCAGAGGACACTGACACGTCGGACAGGGACTCCAGGGGCCAGGCTGTCAGTCGGCAGAAAAAAAGCTGGTGGGTAGGGTGGAGCTTTGGCCCAGCCTCCCCCCATTTCATTCTATCCTGGGGAGCAACACCCAGTGTCATTCCAGTGGCGTGGTTCCAGAGGGCACCACAGACCCCACTCCTGCCTAACAAGGGGGGAGCCCCATCCGTGGTCAAAGTGGGGGGTTCTGCATTCAACAGACGCGAATTTCAGTTTCTGCTCTGTCACTTATTTGTTATGCTCCTTGTGCAAATTAATTTCTCTGAACCTTATTTTCCTAATCTGCAAAACCGAGGGCATAAGAATATCCACTAGATAAGCCTGATGTGGGGATTAGGAGATGAAAATAAACCGCACAGCCCAGCACTTGGCCCACAGCCAGAGGCAGCTGCGGCTGCTGCTCGTCTCCACCTGGGCAGCAGGAAGTCGGAGAGTGAGCATGTGCAGGGGGCTCACCGTGACTGTCCCCAGCCCTGTCCCCAGCCAGGTGTTAATTCCTGCATTCCTCACAACACCTCAGGAAAGCAACTACTATTACCATCCTCATTTCGTATAGGAGGAAGAAACTAGGGTACAGAAAGGTTTTCTAATTTGCCTAAGGCCACAGAGCATACTAGTGAGTGGCAGAACACCATGGTCCAGGGAGTGGTGGCCACCCCAATGCAGCGTCTGTGGTGGCCACAGGGAAGCAGGACACACTTCCTCCACGCCACATGTGCTGCTCAGCACCACAGGCTGAGTCCTGGGCGTGTAGTGGGAGCCAGACACAGGCCTCACGGCCTTCCGGTCCGAAGGAGCAGATGGAAGCAACCGAGACCAACGCAGCCTATTAAGCAGGGACAGAACAACGTTTCTGGAGAGGAGTTTGCTGAGGAATTTCTGGAAACCACGAGCACCATTTGGACTTGGAGGAAGAAGGCTTCCATTCTGCCGTTAGCCTGGGCACTGATAAGAAGGGAACAATCTCTCTTACAGGCGTCAGGCCCAGTGTCGCACTGTCCTGGGAACTGAAGTCAGGAACGTCTTATTCCTGGTGACAAAAAATGCCAGGACTCCTCATTATTAAAGGTCTAAAACGATCAATCCGTAAGACAGAGAAGGTCCTTCAGACCCGTCAGTCCATAAAGTCACCCTCTGTTAAGCCAGTGCAGCGTGGACGAGGGTCGCACAGTCACGCTCTTCTCCACCCACCAGGGCCGCCCCTCCTCGCCCCCCGTACAAGGCCGGCACTCAGAGTTGGCCGAGGGCAAAACACCCCTTCATTTCATGGCTCACGGCCCCTTCGAGGAAGGAAAGCACTTCTTTTATGGGTGATGAAGCTCTGTTCTGGCCTTTATACCAATACTTTACTTTTTACTTCCTTACAGAAAGAAGTTAAGAAAAGACTGGACTTCTATACTACCAAGCAAGGAAAGGACTTGCCTTTAAAGGGGTACCTTAGGAAGAACCTGATCGCTGACTAGGTTGCAGAAAAGACCCCAGTTCCACTACGTCAGCTACTGAGGTCTGCAGTGTGCTGGCCAGCCAGGCACCCAGCTACAGCCCCGCTAGGCACTTCATCGAAGCTTTTCTGCTCTTTAACTCTGCCCTCCCAGGTGAGATAAACTGTGAAAAGGTGAGGGCTTCCCATTAAACTTGGACTAACATCCAAACTTCTTATCAAAGAGAGCACAAGGCAGTCTGATCTGATGTCTGAGGTCACGGCTCTCACCCCTTTAACCACACCTCTACCCCACATGGGCCCTGAAGATAGAGGGCCTTTGTCCTGGCTCCTCCCCCTGTAAGGCTCTCACCCAGCTCTACACATGCTAGTCCCACTGCACCCTGTAAGCATCAGCTACAATGTCACCTCCTCCAAGAAACCTTCCCTAAATACCCCATCTGAAAAAGGACTACCTGCCCCCACCCCAACATATACACAACTTTTCTTTCCCTCTCTCAATTCTATTCCTCTCCTTCCTAGCACCTGGCCTAGGCCTAGGCCTGAGCCTCTTGGTCCTCACATCCCCTCCTCACCCTCCCCTGTGTTTCCAGCTATGTGTCAGCTGGTTTCTGGCCAGGTTTGGCCCATGGCAACCATTCAGGGAACCTGGAAGAGGTCCTGTGTCTCTCTCTCTCTGCCTTGGGAGGCATCTCTGCACCGCTTGCTTTGCCTCCCTGGCTCCACTGTCCACTGGAAAAGCCACTGCAGTTCCAACTTCACGCTGGGCTCCAGCAACTTCAACTCCTCCCACTGTCTTTCCGGCACAGGGTGGAAGCTGCTTTCCACTGTGTCTGACGTCTGGGCTGCCTCCCACGCCCCTGCTGGTCTTCTCGGTCCTCTACCACCTCTGTAACCAACTCCCTGCATTAAACGCCTACTTCCAATACTCAGGTGGTTTCTGTTTTCCTGATTAGACCCTGACTGATACAGCACATAACTTATATTTTAATTAATTTGTCCAGTTCCTTCATTATTGTCTAGATCAATTCTGTAGGGCAGGGACGACAGTGGTCTTGTTCATTATTACACCCCCATTGCTCAGCACAGAACCTGGGAAATTGTGAACTGAGTTCATTAATAATGGAAAGTACTTGTCAAGTGATGAAAAGAAGTAAAATTTATATTTCCTAAGAAATCCTCAAATTTCCAAAAAGAAAATGGACATTTCATTTGGAAATGGTGTATATTTATGCACCTGATCCACTACAAAAACAGCAGCAAAGAGAGAGTGGTTTCTTTCATCGTTTCAACCAAACAGGGGCACCAAAATGTCCTTCAAGAAATTGGTGATCGAGTGGTTTTGGTTAAGAAATAAACTCAGTGTCCAGGGACAGACCAGTCCCCACGAGCCACATCATCTCAGGACAAACACCCACAGTCTGCCCGGGTCTGCACAGCGGTGCACGTGACAGCTGAGTCGTGGGGACAAACCTTTTCACGCTCTCCAGAGACTCCTGCTCCGCCAGCTCCTTCTGCAGCTCCCTCTCCTTGGCCTCCTTCTGGCCGATGGGGCAGTCCTCGGGGACGGTGAAGAGGGACAGGGCATCTTTGCTGTCCTCTTCTCGGAGCACTTTAGCAAACACCCTCTCAGCCAGGAGCCGGACTTGCTCGTCCACCTCAGAGATGTTCAGCTTGGGGAACTGGCGCGGCATCTCGGCTAGCAGGAAAAGAACAAGCATTAACCTTCCTGAATTACTGGGTGGCCTGAGTCACAGTGTCGGGGTGGGGGTGGGGGGAGAAGGGCCAGGCCCCCAGTCCTCGGGGTCAGCTGTGTACTCGGGATGTCCCCTGACCAAACCCAGCACGGCAATTTTTAAAACTAACTCAACGAGTAGTTGGCTGTGAAGAGTGCAGGGCCACTTAAATTCCATGAGAAAGCAAGTGTTCGGAAGTCAAAAAACGAACTGTCCCACTAAGTGTGCCTCCATTTGCCTGACCTCAGAGAATCTGAAGCATACCGCAACCCTGCCTTTGCCGGCTTTGCTTCCACAGTGGAGAAGGGAAAAGAGAGGTCAGCACCTTCCTCCTGCAGATTATGAGGAGGCCATTCCAGGTGCAACAATGACCAGACCTCACTCCCACTGCACAGAGGGTTTAACGATTAGCTTAAGGACCCTTGAGATGACAGCAGAGCCCTCGGGAGCCCAAGGCTGGATTCTTCAGCACATGAAACAAGGCCTTTTGCTGAAAAGAAAGAATTTGCGATCACAGTCCCCCTGTCCTCCAAGCCCTCTGGCACTTGTACCAAGACACAGCAAATAAAATACAGTAGTCCTCCCAGATCCAGGTGGAATACGTTGCAAGACCCCAGTGGATGCCTAAAACCCCAGATAACACTGAACCCTATACATATGAATTTTCCTATACACACTTATCTATGGTAAAGTTTAATTGATAAATTAAGCACAGTGGGAGATGAACAACAATAACTGATAATAAAAAAGAACAATTATAATAATGCACTGTAATAAAAGTTATGTGAATAAAAGTTATGTGAATGGCTTTGCGGCCATTATGAAGTCAAACAAGGGTTCCTCAAACACTTTCACTGCAAGACAGTCGATCTGGTGACCAAGAAGGTAAGTGACTAACAAGCGGGAAGAGTCTACAGCGTGGAGACGCTGGACCAAGGGATGGTTCCCACCCCTGTGGGACGGGCAGCCCGGCTACTCAGAGTGGCATGCAATTTAAAATGTGTGAATTGTTTATTTCTGGAATTTTCTATTTACTATTTCCATACCACCGTCAACCGCAGGTAACTGAAATCACAGAAAGTAAAACTGTGGCTAAGAGGGGACTACCGTGAAGGGTTAGAGACGGGGATACTCTTCACCTCTCACTGCCCAGCTGAGAAGTCACTTCCTCGAAGGAGCCTGCCCTCATCCACCGCTCTGCATACTGGCTTCTCGCCATCAGTAGTTGGCCTAAATCACCTGGTTGGTTCCTTTCTTTTCTGTTTTTCTGCATTTTTGTCTTTTTTCCAACACTTAGCACTTAAGTACATTCTGCCTTTATACTTATGAACTCAGTTGATCCTCTTATTCCCATTCTACAGATGATAAAATGAAGGCACAGAGAGTTCACTTGCCAGGGTCATACTTTAATAAGTGAGCAGAAACGTAGGCTGTTCTCACCCTCGGCTCCCTGTCCTGGTCCTCTCTGAGTCTCTGCCCAGGGATACGAACCCAGCACCTGGCTCCATCTGTGCTCCTAACCACTATGCTGCCCTGCTTCTCTTTGTCCACCTGGGTGTCAAGGCAGGTGTCCCCACTGTCCCCAGCATCACGCTATGGCATCAGTGAGTACTGCATCCTCTCAAAAACCAGCTCTGGAAGAAGAGTTCCCTGTCCACTTGTTACCATGGTTTCTTTAGGGAAGGTTTAAAGAGAGAAGTGGTTTCGTCAGCCCAGCAGATAAGGATTAAGGTTGGATAGTGCCCAGTTGCTGTCTGGAAGGAAGAGGAAGCAATTACTGAGGAGGAAGGGCTCACGCAGCCACCCTGGGACAGCCATTCTCTGCCTCTCACCATTTTCTCAGCTGTGAGATAAAGGGATTAAGCTAAGTGGTCCCCAAGGCCTCTCAGCTCTAAGTGTCATAATTCTAGGTACCAGAGAGGCTTCCAGTGCCAGGGAGGCTTGCTGCTCACTCAGGTCCTCTCTGCAGCCCATGGGTCTAATTCATGACACAGACAGGAAGGAGGAAAGACGCTAGTAACAGGCAGTCAAAGAACATCTGTGGGCCCATCAACTGTGAAACCAATTTTTCCCTTCCCTCCCCACCAGGACCCTGCCTTTCCTGGGCCTCTCTCACTCTCAGGGGCTTGAGGGGGAGGGAGCTGATTCGGACAGAGGCACCTCGACATGCAACTGTGCTAGTCTGCGGTGGCAGAGACCAAGACAACAGCCAAGGCCTGGCCTGCAAAGAGGAAGAGGAACAGAGCTGCCTGGAGATCGCCACGTCCTGATAGCAGAGAGAAGGGGAAGCTGGAAACCATCAGAGCAGAGGCTGGGAGAAGAAGGTGACAGGGGAGAGAAATGGAGAGAAAAACAGAGAACTAGACTCAGGAGGAGCTGTTTGGTCAGAACAAATCTGGACCTTCACTTGGCAACTCTAAGGCCACAGGTCAAGGGTGACATTCCAAAACCTCACATCCTATCTCAGAAGTAAACATCCAATAGGCCCCAGGCAAGGAGCAGCCAATGCCAGGAAGCAGCCATACCATTTAACACTTTCTAGAAGTTGCCTCTAAGAAAAGAAAGTGAAGGAAGGAAAAGGCACAAGATGTTTACATGCATAGCTTTAAAATGTCCAAATTGGAGCACACTCACTTGAAAAAAATTGTTAAGCAGCCAAAATCATTGTTATGAGGACAGTGCAACCACATAAAATATCTTAGGAAATAACAGTGAGTGAAAAATGAGGGAATAAAACTGTGGGCAAGGACTGTAAGAGGGACTCACACTCGAATGGCAGGCCTGGCCGTGTGGGAGGCAGGATCTGATTTTGATCATTACTGCTGTTATAATGTCATTTTAACAAACGCAGAGGAGGTAGAAAGGAAGTAAAGAGACTGAAATGTTTACAAAAAGAGAGAAACATAGAAAAACAAATCAAACTTCAACATCCCAGGTTTCGGCCGTTACCCCCACCTAACCCACACCACAGAGAGACAGCCCAAAGGGAATCACACCACTGAGACCCATCTCTGCATTAGCTCCTGCCCTGGACAGAAGCTGCCTACCACCACCTTCCTATCCCCTATGCTTTACCCCCACAAATGCACGTAAGCCACACACCCCGGACCCCCTCAGAAACGGGCATTTGAGGGGTCCTTATGTCTGAGGACTCTCATGTCAGTTTTTGCCATATTCTTCCATGAAGTATTTTTAGCTTGCTCAAGTCAACTAAACATACTTTTCAGAATGCACCTTCCTACAAAAGATCTCCTTCTTTCTTTCACTTAAGTAGCTTCAATCAGCCCTTGTCAAACTGGGTCCCCTAAGAAGTCGGTACCTATTGCTGGTAAAACGGGTCCCATAGTCACTTACTAGGGAGGTGCTGCATTCCATAGCCCCTCAACCCAGATTCACAGGGCCCATCAAAAACTCAAGGGTCACAGAGTAGCATTTCCCCACAGAGCCACCCCCCGCCCCGTTTTTTTTTTTTTAACAGAACCCCTATGAATCTCCTGCAGAGCTACCACTAATGTCTTAAGTAATTAGTGGAGGCTTCATTCCATGCCTTACTATGAACCAAGTAACTCAGAAGGGGTGCTGGGCTAAGTCAGTGGGTCTCAGGAACCTCCTGTACACTTGCTGTCTTCTGGACAGCCTGGTAGGACAGTTCCCACCTGCCAACCCCTCCCTCCACTTTTTGTCTCCCTTCTCAGACCTACAGACACAGGCCAGGCACAGGCGGAGGAAAGCCCACTCTACAGATGCTTAAGCAGGGCTTCAGCTCCAGCTGCTTGTTCAAGCCTGATTTTCAATTTCGTTGGCTAGAGCTAGGAGGCTTGGGAGGCTTAACTGAATTCACCAACACTGGCTAGTGATACAGCTTATCTCACCATTACATACAACACCCTCCAGGGAGCCTGTAGAAGTGCCCCAAAGTCAGAAAGCTGTAAAATGCCACCAATTTCAACAAACAATAACTGTGGCACCACAGCCCCTTCGGAAAGGAAGCACAGTGCCACTTAACCCCCCTCCTTGCATAAATGAAGCTGTTTCCTGCTCTTGCCAGACTCCCATAGTCAGAACCCACAACACAGACCTGATCCTAGCAGTGGAGTCTCCATGGCTGCTCCTAAGGATGCCACACAGGTGACGCACTCAGGCCAGGGCTGCGAGCTGCCCGGAAGGCTGAGCTGAGTCAATGCAAGTGCAGCTAGCTGGGTCCTATCTGCCGTTGCCGGGGTGGGAGGTCTCTGCTTTGCATATCTGTGAGCAGCTTTGAGCAAGAGCAGGAAAAGTCTGGGCTGGAAATTCTCCCATGAATATGAAACAGAAGTGGAAAATTTCCAAGAGTCCTAAAGGTCTCAGGTCATGCCAATTATCCACGGCTGCTATATCCTGAATGCGGTGTCCTCGCCCTGTGCACAGCCCGCTCCAAAGCAAGAAGCTAAAACCACTGCTGCCCCAATGCAACAGCACACCCAGCCTTCCTGATTAACCCCAGAAGAAGCACAGCCTCCATCTAACGTCCAGACCCTTCCTGAAAGGTACGTAGTAACATGCAATACCATCCTTTGTGCCTCCCCTCAGAAGCCCCCCCCCCACCAAAACAACCCATCCAAGCGCATGCCAGGGCTGGCAGGGGAGCTCTGAGCCCAGTTGCCCATAAGAGCTCCAGCCCCCTCCTCTTCTAAAAGAGGGAAGGTCTATGAACTGCTCCCTCCTTTCCCAAATAGGACAGAGACTCAGAAAGAGGGGAAACTGAGGCAGAAGCAAGCCAGGATGAAAAGCTGCCATACCTTGTTCCACTCCTTCCTTTCTTCCCCCATGAAACGGACACATCACTGGTGACTGGGCAGCCTGACAAGCTCTACCAGAGTGTGACAGCGTGCACGTACACACGCACTCACCCACACACACACACACACACAAACTATGTCCTGCCTCACCCACCTGAGCCCATCCTCCCCACTCTCTCCTCACAGCCGCTTGCGGCGTCCACGTGGGCCTCCAGCTCTGAGAATCCTCCTGGCTGGACTCAGTCACCCTGCCACCAGCAGCTGCCGCTCCCACTGGGGAAGGTGGGGCTGCCTCCAGGGACCTACAGAAGCAGTCCTCTAAAAGCAGGCAGGGTGGGTTAAAGCAGAATCACAGGGTGCAAAACTCTACGCTTCATCCACCCTTTGGGAGAAGGACAGTCCTGTGTGGGAAGGCTCGGAACAGACACACGGCCTCCCAGTGACTTGGATAAGTGGCATGGGTCTGGGAAATAACCGTGAGCAAAATGGCTATTTCTGTGGTGCTGTTGAAATCCTGGGGAGAAGAGCCCAGAAAAGATGGGTCAGTTGTTTACTGGGAGGTTGGCTCTAGCCCTCATTTGGGCCTGAGTGACCTTCTCATGTCCAATCGTGAGGTTGTGCCTTCCTGAGCCCACATAATAATTTCTGTGTGTACAGAGCAGGATTACGTGGTTGACACATGATCCTTGGCCCACAGCTGGGCTTTAGCTACCCAGAGATTACGACCCACCTGTTTTCGCAGCTGTTTCATAAACAGTGCAACCAGCAAGCTATAAGCAATCTAGAGGGAAGGTCATATTTATTCATTAAATAATTAAACGTACTTAAATCACAGGGAAAAAAATTCGAGCCCCTAGTACTGTTCTGCCAGATGGGAGAAGGGGCATATGACCCTGCATCTGCCAGATGGGAGAAGGGGCATGAGCCCCTGCATCTGAGAAACTACTGCACTCAACACATTCCAGGAATTTCACTCTGCACCTTGAACCAGACTATGGATAGCCTTAGTCTAAATACGCATTTTCCAAAATGTAGTCTGTAGAACATAAGGCTTGGCAAATACTGCACACTAGAGTCTCTTAGGGAATTCATGCACAATTCCTACTAGCAGATTCTAAATACCCAAGAAGTCCTGCAATGAAGAAGAAGTCTTGAGTTAACGTTGTTTAACTCAGCAGGCTTATTTGACCCTCCCACCACTGCCACCAAAGGAAAAAAAACACCTATTAACATCCAGGGGCCTGGGCTCTGGAAAATGCCTTCCACTACGCGGCTTCCTTTTCCAACTCAGACAAAGCTGCCTGCGCGGCAGCTCAGTTGCGGGTGTGAGACCCACGCCATCCGGTCCAGACAGAGAGAGCCAGCACCCCTGCTAACATGACACAGGTTGGGACACTTGGCAAGGGTCCCACTGGAGCCACAGGGATTCAAGGCCCTCCAGAACAGTGGCAGTCTAAGAGGAAACTGTGGCTCCATCTCAGGAGGGCAAGCCTCACTGAGGACCTCACACGTTCCTCTCGAGCCAAACACGCCCAGGCCTTGGGCCTCGGGGCCTAGACGACTCCTTGGACTGAGAAGCGCTGGTCCCAAGCTCAAAGCCCTATTCCCTTCTGAAGAAACACTCAGACAATCTATAATAACCAGGCCCAGGACTTGTATCTCCTGCCCAGGAGACCAGCCTACATTCTCTTTTATGTTTTACATGCCCAACCCCCCAAAACGGAAAAGGCTGGAATCAAATTATGTCCTATCAAGAAAAGTATGCCCCCAGCCAAAAGGATGCTGTTTCGTGCACTGAGGTGTGCATGACTCAATGGGAGTTGGGCAAAGGGGCTTCATCTACTAAACATCAGCTCCACGGTGCCCCCATGTCTGGAATATAGTAGGCGTCAGTAAATATTTGATGGATGGGGACATAAAATAATGAATGTGTGAATGAGCTAATGATTAACCTACTTAGAGCATGCTCAGAGTCAGTCCTATGTAGGGTTAAAAATAGGACTCCAGCCAGGCTACTTAGGTTTGAATCCTGTTCCACCACCTAGTTGCATGACCTTGGGCAAGTGACTAAACTTCTCTGGCTCAGTTCTATTCCTTATAAAGTGGGATTAATAATAGTACTGACCTCCTAAGTTGCCATGACAATCAAATTACTTAGCATATGTAAAGTGCTTAGAATAGTACCTGGCACAATGTATGTGCTTTATAAGTATTATCTAGCAACATCATTGTCATCATGACATCAGGTGCGAGGGAGTCCAACTGAGGAAATAAACATGAATTTTTGTCTAGACGCTGAATCCTTTTATTCAACAATATTTATGGAGTGCTATTGTGTGCCAGGCTCTCTCTCAAACTCCTCCTTGGGTGCAAGGAAAAGGAAACCATGTTTAAATGTGAAACCGGATCAGGAGAAATAGCCTTCTTCTCAATGAATGATACTTCTTGCTGAGTTTGCATGGCCAGCACGCCAGCCATGAGCTCATGCTCTTATGCCCTAGCCTCTCATATCATAGCCCACTGCCAGGGTCTCCTGTCTAGATATGCAGCCAGCATACAGAAGAACTAAGAAATTAATACATTTGGTGGCAGAACCAGGAAGGCCAATGAGTAGCTTTAGGGAAGAAAAGTTGTCTTCCTGCTTTTCTCTAAGGCTACTTTTTATCTTCCCATAATATTTTCAGGATATGGGATTGATTTTGAGGCCAGTTGAAGATTAGCTCACCTAGTGTGAAGACAAAAGAAATAGGCCTCATCTCACGCCATTTCTTGACTTGGCTGAAAGCCACTCACCCCTTATCCAGGGTCTCAGAAGGACTGAGATGGGGCTGAGGGTGGGGCTGAGAGGCCCAAGAATCTTCCAGGAACCCACCTATGCAAGCCCCATGATTCTTAGACTGGGCAGCCTCCTACCATTGTCTTCAGAGCAAGCCAGCCCCTCAGAGTCCCAGCCAGGCGGGGCTCACCACCCCAAACCCGCTGTCAGCACTCAGAGAGGTGAGAGCTGACAGGGGCTCTGTCTGCCTGGCCCCAAGGCTTGAAGACCCCTCAGCATTAATGCTTCACAGCCAGGGCAGGAATTTCTCCTATGAGGGCTCCAGCTGCAGCCAGCTTTCCCCTGAACATGGTCAAATGTTGGTCACCACATCCAGGGGAATAGCCAAGAAGGGGTCGGGACCATGCTAAAATTCCTCCTAGCGCTTCCCCCTAGCCCCTTTGCTATTTGTTATCACCAAGCTTCCAGGCACATGCAAGGACCTAACAGTCCAGGGAAATGACACTAGTTAGCGCAAGCCTCTCTTACTCCAGGGCCTCTCAGAACTCACCCCAGGGCCTTTCGCCAGCCAAGACAAGCCATTAGCAGTTCCCCTGGCCAAGCAGCTACCAGGAAGTTCAAGGGCAGAAAGCAGACTGCCAAAGTGCAACACACCTCCTTTGCCAGGAAGAGCCAGAGGTAAGGATGAAGGCCTCAAACGACCCCACCACCCTGTCATCCTGTCCTTCCCCCTGCCTCCAGGTGGAAGTCCACCTCAGCAGTAAGAATCCGGCCAGTCCTCAGGCACTAGTCCCCGGCGCTTAAGAGGCCGCAAATCCAGTTTAGACCACCAGCCAGCTGAGATGCGCCAAGCTCACCTGGGGCCTCAGGAGCCCAGACCAACTCAGAGACCGGAATAGGCGCACAAGCAAGGGCCCGGGCAGGGGAGGCACCCGCGCCTCCGCCTCGGTGAGCTGGGAAGCCCAGAGTCGAGGTCCGGACCCCAGGGCACTCCGACTCCCGCCCCGGGCGGCGTGGGCCGCCTGGCGCAGGACCCAAGGTCAGCAGCGCAGCATCGCGCGCACTCACCGGGTTCCGGGGCACAAGGCCCTGCCGTGGACCGAAAGGGGGCGGCCCTGCAGGTGGCAGCGATAGGCAGAGCGCAAGTGGCAGCGATAGGCAGACCATAAGCGACTAGTAGGGGGCTGCCCGGCACTGCAGCCAGCCGGGCGTGATCCCGGCCGGACCGTGCCCCCGCCCTCACTCGGCAGGAGACGGCGGTGCAGTCCACGGCAGGGGCGAGGGCCGAGCGTTCCCACGTTTCAGCGCTACGGATCCTCGCCCCAGAGCCCCGGGCCCGCCCCGAGGGAGGAGGAGAGCCGGCTCCGCAGGGAAGAAGCCTCCTCGGTCTGTGCCTTACCTTGGCAGGGAGCCGAGGAGAGGCGAGGGAGGGCGGGGGCCGCCACCAACACCCAGGTCAGTCCTGCGCGCCGCCCGCCAGCCAGGCCTGCCCGCAGCTACCTGAGCACCCGGGCCGCGCTGCTCCGGGAAACTTGAGACGCCCGGGGCTGCTCTGTCCTGCGGCCGGTCGGCCGGAGCGCGCCAGCTTCAGCCGGGCTCAGACTCCAGCCAGGCTCCCCGGACCTCGCTTCCGCTGCCACCCACCGGCCCCAAGGACGCTCCTCACCCTGTACGGATTTGCCCGAAACTCCTCTCCAGCCGCGACTTTTCCCAAGGTGAGGTTCTGGGGTCACGGCCCTCAAACAGGTGACTGACTTCCTATAGCTGAACGCACCCGCAAGCAAAGGTTTTTCTCCCGGTCTCCGGAATGGCCTCCTTGTTGCCAAAGCCAGTGAGTGCTCTGGAGCTCCCTTACTCGCCTCTTCCCGGTATTTAAACCGGCTGACCACGCCTTCCTTGAAGGCTCGGAGTACACGGTTTTCAGAGTTGGCGCCACCTCTCCTCTCCTGAAATTTTGCACGTACGTCCTCTAGAAGGTTTTGATTGTGGCGTTCCCACAGCCGCCCGCCTCCTCTCATCTGCTGGCCCACTCTGGGGACCTCGCCCACCTCCTGGTTTTAACAGCCTTCTACCTGCTAACGACTCTTGAACCTCCTCTCCAGCCCAGAATGCGCCAGAACTGCAGTTGATGTATCCAGCTTCCTGGGACACATCTCCACGTAGAGGTTCTTAGGCGCATGAAAACGTAACCAAACTCAAACTCCTAATTTCCTCCCAGGAGCGCGCCAGCCTTCGTGGATGACAGCACCAGCACCTCTCCCCCAGCCAAGGCTTGGGAGACATTCTGACTTTCTCCTTTTCATCTCTCCCATCACATTTGTCACCAAGGGAGAAATAAAACTATTCATTGGTAAGTCCCCACTTTGTGTCCTCACTGTGCCAACTGCTTTCATAGTTGTCTCATTTAAGCGCCAGTTTTATTCTTTTTACCCGTACCCTGATATTTACAACTTGTTTATAAGTGATTTGCACATGTAACTGTATTAATATATTATAAAGCACACTAAAAAAACATTTAAAGGATGTGGTAAAGATGAAACAGTTTTAATTTATGTACTTCATTTTTTTAATCCTCAAGTGAGGATATGATTATTCATTTTAGAGAGAGGAAGAGAGAGAGAAAAAAACATCAATGTGTTAATTCTCCTGAGCACCCTGACGTGGGCGGGGGGGGGGGGGGGGGGGGGGGGGGGGGGGAGGGGCGGTAATGGAACCACAACCTAGGTGTGTGCGGTGCTGGGTAATGCCTAATCGAACCCACAACCGTTTGGTGCCCAGGACGATACGCCAACTAACTGAGCCACCTGGCCAGGACTAAATTATTTCATTTTTAACGAATGGTACAATATACCTTTTTCTTTTCACTTCAAAGTTATTAGTAAAAATATGTTTGGTGAGAGCACCATGATTAAAAATGGGCTTAATAAATCAGTTTAATATTTTACAAAACTAGAAAGTATGATTTTAAGTTCAGTTAATGTCAATACTTGGTCCTAGTGACTGTTAATGTAAAAAAAAAAAAAAAAAAACCTCAGAAATAGACCCAAATAGAAGAATTCTATCTTTGACTACACTTACTAAATCATAATTCTCACTATTTAAATCCCACCTATCAATGTGGAATTCCACCAAGAAACTCTTCTTTGTCCATGAAGCCAACATCTTCAATGTTTCCATCAGTTGTTCTTGCAAATATTTTTGACAATGGGATTTTTTTAGTTCTTGAAACTCTTCATTTAAAAGATTGTAAAATAGGTTTAAAAGTATACTTCTTAATTTTGAAGACCGCAGCTATGACAGTTTTGTAGGTGACACGGACCCACTTCATTATGGCATTAAAATTACATGATATTGGTAACAAGTCCAAACATCAATTTCAAAGTGCTTTCCCCAAAACAGGATTCTTTTAAAGCAAAGTTATATTCATTGCTAAAATATTAACTTTGCCTGGTGGGTATTGTATGTGTGTACGTGTGTGCACGTGTAAAGAGCCAGCACACCAGAGGTCAGCAAGTTTGGAATACTTGTTAAAGAGACACGTCTGTTGACTTTACAACTTTTAAGTTTTTCACCTTGAGATAATCAGTAAACCTTGGGGTAATATAAAACTTTTTATTTTTACTTTATTTTATATTTTATTTTTATTGTATTTTTCCATTACTATTTAACTCCCTTATACCATCCTCCCCCCAGCAATCACCACACTGTTGTCCATGAGTCCTTTTTGATCGATCCCTCCACCCCCTTCCCCACCCCCCCACAGCTGTCAGCCTGCTCTATCTGTGAGTCTGTCTCTATTTTGCTTATTAGTTCAGTTTGTTCTTTAGATTCCACATATGAGTGAAATCACATGGTATTTGCCTTTCTCTGACTGGCTCATTTCATTTTGCATAATATTCTCCACATTATAGATGCTGACACAAAGGGTAAAATTTTCTTTTTTATGGCCAAGTAGTTTTCCATTGTGTAAACATTTCCATGTATAGTTGTGTGGTCCACTCATCTATTGATGGACACGTGGGCTGCTTCCATATCTTGGCAATTGTAAATAATGCTGCAATGAGCATAGGGGTGTTTGTGTTCTTTCAAGTTAGTGTTTTGGGTTTCTTTGGATATATTCCC